>JAOWBP010050865.1:0-17530 GCA_028571105.1 Tragopan temminckii | reverse complement strand
GTTGTTTCTTAATCTCACGCTGGGTATACAGATATCAAAAGAACCTCCTCTCCCTCCTATAAATTGGAGCGAGACAGACTGGCATTACTAAGATTCATTGTTAATTTTGAAAAATCATGTTCCAGAAATCACGAGCACCTAAATTTGAACACTGCTATGTGGTTTAGGAACTGGAAGATAGATAACATTTTAGGCCTTTATGCTGATCTGCGTTAATTAAATTAGGCCTTTTGGCAATAGCCATTTGAAGTTTTCATTTTCTTTCACATAGAAAATGGTTTCTTTTCCAATATTTTTTAAATACGTGATGATTTCCTCAGCAATATAATACACAGAGAAATTAATAGCTCTTGTGGTTGATTAAATAATAAGGCACTAAATCATTTCTCTTCATTTTACTACAATATAGAATAACAAAGAACAAAAGAATAGTTACATTTGAACAATTTATCCACAGAAATAATTGATGAAAAAGAGGCTTTGATACTGTTCCCACTAATCTCCTGAAATCTTCAGTACTGGTTTAATTCATTTGCTCCTTAACACCATTAAATTCATTTTGGATTCTTTCTTAGACTTGTAGAATCATAGAGTAATTAACACTGCAAAAGACCTCTAAGATAATCTAATTCAACTGTGCACCTATCACCAATATTGCCCGCTAAACTATGTCCCTCAGTACCACATCTACGTGTTTCTTGAATATCTCCGGGGCAGAATGTTCCATTGCCTGACCGCTGAACATTCCAGAGAAGAAATTCATCCTAATATCCAATCTGAACCTCTCGTGGTATAATTTGAGGCCACTCCCTCTCTTTCTACCACTTGTTACCTGGGTGGGAAAAGGGATCAACTCCCGTATTGCTACAACCCTCTTTCAGATAGTTGTAGAGATCTAGATGGTCTCCCCTGAGTTTCCATGGCTCCAGACTATACAATACACTTCCCTCAGCCACTCCTCATAAGACTTGTACTCCAGAACCTTTACCAGTTTCAATGCCCTTTTCTGGATATGCTCATGTCCTCAATGTCTTTCTTGTAGTGAGGGGCCAAAAAATTGAAGGCAGTATTCAAGGTGCAGATTTACTATGCCTGAGTACAGGTGGACATTCACTTTCCTGGCTCTGCTAGCTACACTATTTCTGATACAAGCCAATTTCTTGGCTACCTGGGCACACTGCTGGCTCACATTCAGCTGAGTGTTGACCAGTCAGATTGTTTTCCTCCTCACAGCTTTCCAGTCACTCTTCCTCAAGCCTGTAGAATTGTGTGGGGTTATTGTGACTAAAGTGAAGGACCTGATACTTGACCTTGCTGAACTTAATTCCACCGGCATCAGCCCATTGATCCAGCCTGTCTAAGACCCCCTGTAGGACTTACCCTCAGGTGATTGACACTTCCCCTCAACTTGGCGTCATTTGTAAATTTACTGAGAGTGTACTGAATTCTCTCAACTAAATCAGTAATAAAGATTTTAAACAGAACAGGTCCAAATACTGGTCACTGTGAAACACCATTCACGACTGCTTGCCAGTTGAATTTAACTCTATTCATCACTGCCTGTCAACCAGTTTTTTACCAGGCAAAGAGTACACCTTTCCAAGCCAGAGCTTGCCACTTCCCCAGGAGAACGCTGTGGGAGACACTATCTAAGGCTTTTCTGAGGTCTAGGTAGACTATGTTCACAGCCTTTCCCTCATCCACCAGGCAGGTAACCTGGTCATAGAAGAGATTAGGTTGGTCAAGCAGGACCTGCCTTTCATGAATCGACACTCACTGGGCCTTATCCTCCTGGTTTTCCTGCACACACCTTGAGTGATTTCACTCAAGATGATCTTTCCATGACCTTCCTGAGTTAGGAACCACCTGAGTTAGGCTGACAGGTCTGTAGTTCCTTGGATCCTCCTTATGACCCTCTTATACATTAGCAGTCCTCCAGTCATGTATGACCTCTCTGGCTGATGAGGGCTGCTGACAGATGGTGGAAAGCAGTTCAGCAATCCCATTTACCAGCTCCCTCAGCATCCTCTGATCTCGCTCAAGACAACCTTTACATAAACTTATGGTTAGGCAAATTGTATGGATTTGATAGATGCTGTCATTTTCCTTTTGTGTCAGTCATGAATGAAGACCTCAAGGTTTGAAAAAATTTGGTGTTTTACTTATTTATTTGTTAGTTTTGGTTAGACTTCCTCGTGAGACAGAGTCCTGGCTGTGTTTCATTCAGTATTATCAAAGATGTAAAATGAAAGTATGCACTCTGTGGTTAGAGTTTTAAACACGACAACGGATTGACAGGGGTGTGAATATTATTTGTGATATGTAATGATTATTAAACAACCTGTGAAGGTAGGAACATTTCTGATCTTCCCATGTGAAGTCACACTGAAGAATTTAATACGGTGTGGTGAGCAATCTAACGCAGCCAGAAGAGTATAAACTTTGCTGAGACTGCTAGTAGAATGTTGCATGCCCGTATTTTGGAAATCTGGATCATAAGTGAATGAATGAATGAATGAATGAATGAATGAATGAATACTTTTTACAAGTTGATCATTCCTGCAATGTAACAAGAGATATGAAAGTAACTTTTTTAATTATCTGAGGCAAGAGTTCTGCCAACTTAAATTTCGTCATATCTTGGCACAATATTTCTGACCATTTTTCCTTTCTTTTTGTACTTTGAAGCTGAGTATTTTAATCTCACTGTTTGTTTTTTTATACATTCTTTGGAAGGTAACCCTGAGTGTCAGAAAAGTCAGATGTCACATCAGACAAGCTTATAAATGCATAAACATTTATTTAAATCTTTGTTTTCTTAAGATGTAAAGTATGAGTTTTCTAGAAATGTTTGTTTCCAGAAAGAGTCAGCATATTAAGACCTAGATTCATTAATGATTTAGAGACTTTCAGGTCACTTAATGTGTTCTCTTTTGTCCCTTTTGGAGAATCATAAAAATTTCTGACTGTGAACATAACTTACGGACATACAAAATAAAGAACAGAAAAACAGCATTGCCTTACAAACACCCTGAGGATACTAGTCCTGTTTTCTCAAATGTAGGTGATGTGAGGCTTTAAGGCACGTAAAAGGCTGTGTTTGAACTGTATAAGTAAACAAAGAAGCAGAATTATTCTTTTTTAATCATAAGCAAATATTCTAATAAACTAGTGAGTGCTGTTACTAATCATCAAAATCTACAAAAATCATTAAATCATTACACTTCTGCTTTTGAAGAGCCTAGAATGCTGGAGACATGCACGTGTTTTGCTGCGTGTGCAGTGAACACCTAGCATTAGGTTTAACAGTTGTCATGGTTTAACAGTTAAACTCCCAGTGCCCCACATGATGTTATGATGTGGAATACCGAAAAACTAAAAATAACAAAACCATGACAGTGTATTGTTTCTTCATTAGAATAAGACAGACCAGATAAAGAGCCGCACACTCCAACAGTGCTTTGTATTCCTACATACATAGCTCTCAAGTGAAACATGAGGCCCAAGCCTCTTCCACGTAGGGAATATGCTCAAGTTATGTGAAGAGGTTATGATTCAACTAGTCTTTTTCTGTTGCCACATGAGAACCCAGAACTTGAAGACTGTTCTGGAAATATTCTGATGTTTTCAGTTTATTTCCACCTGAAGAATCCCCAGTCAGTAACAGACTCTCTGTGTCATATCAGAAGAGATTAGCCATTAGGTCTGTGATGGGATTTTTGAGGAGTGTGGAAGGAGTACTGCACTTCTGAAAAAAACTGGCCAACTTTGTTATATTATGTTATACTCACAGAATTACAGAATAACAGAATTGTAGGGGCTGGAAGGGACCTCTAAGGATCATCAAGTCCAACCCCCCTGCCAAAGCAGGCTCTCTACAGCAGGCTGCACTGGTAGGCATCCAGGTGGGTCTTGAACATCCCCAGCGATAGAGACTCCACAACCTGTCTGGGCAACCTGTTCCAGTGTTCCGTCACCCTTACCGTGAAGAGTTCTTACACATGCTTGTGTGAAACTTCCTATGCTTCAGTTTGCAGCCATTTCCCCTTGTCCTATCACCACACACCACTGAAAAGAGTCTGGCCTTGTCCCTTTGCCTCCCTCAGATATTTCTAGACATTGATCAGATCCCCTCTCGGTCTTTTTTGTCAGGGCTGAAGAGACCCAGGTCGCTCAGTCTTTCCTCATAAGAGAGGTGCTCCAGAGGCCATTTAGCATCTTTGTGGCCCTTCCCTGGACTCTTTCCAGGAGATTCCTGTCTTTTTTGTACCGGGGAGCCCAGAACTGGACACAATACTCCAGCTGAGGCCTCACCAGGGCAGAGTAGATGGGGTCCCCAGGATGTCATTGACCTTCTTGGCAGCCAGGACACACTGCTGGCTCATGGCCAACCTGTCGTCCACCGGGACACCCAGGTCCCTCTCTGCAGAGCTCCTCTCCAGCAGGTCATCCCCCAGCCATTACTGGTGCATGTGGTCAGTTATTTCTCCCTAGGTGCAAGACTCAACACTTGTTTTTGTTAAACCTCATCTGCTTCCTCTCTGACCAGAAATTATATGATATTGAGTTGTATTACATTATAGTATGTTATATTATTTATGACGAAATAAAGGTACTGTAAAATAGTGTACTATACAGTAGTATGCAAACCTAGTGTCCGTTTTCTAGTCTAGGGAAGGTACAGATTTCTATCCTATCTATGAATTTTTAAAATATTTTTATTTTCCGCAGTTGCAGGGCTTTTGCCAAGTTTTCAGCTAATCTTTGTTTGTTTAAATCTTAGGTGATGGATAGAACTTAATATCAATTGTTTTTCAGCATATATGAGCTACAATCCCGAGTATGCCAAAAACTCCACAAAATGAGGATCAACAGAAGTGTATTGTGAAGAATACATCTCTTGTTCATATTTTTCATATGATAGAGTACTAGAGTTAAGATCTAGTATAAGTGGCTATTCCACAAAAATGTCTCCTGAAATCAGTTCATTTTATGGAAAGATAGAGTCAAATAATCATAGAAATCCTGAGTTGGAAGGGACATACAAGGATAACTGAGCCCACCTTACAGCAGTGGGGAGCTAAACCCTATGTCAGAGAACATGCTCTTTGAAATCTGCCTGGCTTGGTGCCACGGTCACCAATTAGAGGTCAACCAGGGGATCAGGCCCAGTCAGCATGGGTTTACGAATGGTAGATCCTGTTTGACAAACCTGATTTCATTCTATGACAAGCTGATTGTCAACGGTTTATGGGTTGGTTTGGCCCGGTTCTGTGACCAGCGGGGTGGAGGGATCCACAGATCCACGCTTCCGGAAAAGGGAAATGGGGGACCCCAAAATAACTGAAAACAGCGGCAACAATCTGAGGAGAAACAAACTAATTTACTAAATATAGTATCAGAATGCAAGATAATACGATATAATTAGAATTGAAGCTAATAAATCAAAATATAATGAGAGAGAGAATGTCCGAAAGGTGGATAGGCCTCACCATAATGCTGAGGTGAGATGTACAGTCCAGTTGAACAGCAGGGAGACTGAGGAGAGCCGACGAAGAAGAGCCGATGAAGAAAAGCAGACGGAGAAGAGCAGATGAAGAAAAGAACATCAGATGACCTTGCCAGGAGTTATATCTCCTCTCTGACCACAAAGCCCCCTGGGGAATGCAGTTCTTCTTCTCTTCCAGACAGGTACCCAGAACTTGAGCATTAACAGTTAAACTCCCAGTACACTACATGATGTTATGATGTGGAATACCGACAACCAAAAATCATAAAACCATGACACTGATCCACTTAGTGGATGATGGTAAGGCTGTTGATGTGATCTACCTGGACTTCAGTAAGGCATTTGACACTGTCTGCCACAACATTCTTTTGGAGAAACTGGCTGCCCATGGTTTGGATGGGCATACATTCCAACGGGTGTAACACTGACTGGATGGCTGAGTCCAAGACTCATGGTCAGTGGAGATAAATCCAGTTGGCGGCCAGTCGCGAGTGGTGTTCCTCAGGGCTTGTTACTGGGGCCACTCCTGTATAACATCCTTATTAATGATCCTGATGGGGAGATTGAGTGCACCCTCAGTAAGTTTGAAGACAACACCAAGTTAGGAATGAGTGTTGATCTACCAGAGGGGAGAAAGGTACAACAGAGGGACCTGGATAGACTGGATCAATGGGCCAAAGTAAACTGTATGATTTTCAGTAGGACCAAGTGTCAGGTTCTGCAGTTTGGTCACAACAACGCCAGGCAACCCTACAGGCTTGGGGAGGAGTGGCTAGAAAGCTGCCTGATGGAAAGGGACCTTGGTGTACTGGTGGACAGTCAGCTGAATATGAGTCAGCAGTGTGCTCACATGGCCAAGAAGGCCAATAGCACCCTGGCTTGTATCAGGAATGGTGTGGTGAGCAGGACTAGGAAGTAATCCTGTCCCTGTACACGGCATTGGTGAGGCCCCACCTCGAGTACTGTGTTTGGTTTTAGGCGCCTCAATACCAAAAGGACATTAAGGTGCTGAAGCAGGTCCAAAGAAGGGCAACAAGGCCGGTGAAGGGATTGGAGAATATGCCCTTTGAGGAGAGACTAAAGGAACTGAGGCTGTTTAGTCTGGGGAAAATGAGACTGAGGGGAGACCTTATTGCTCTCTTCCAATATATGAAAGGTGATTACAGAGAGAGTGGGGTTGGCCTTTTCTCTCTGGTGACAAGGGGAAATGGCCTCAAGTTACTCCAGGGTAAGTTTAGGTTGGATATCAGGAAGCACTTCTTTACAGAAAGGGTTGTTAAGGACTGGAATTGATTTCCCAGGGAGATGGTTGAGTCACTGTCCCTGGATGTGTTTAAAAACCATTTGGATGTGGTGCTCAGGGACATGATTTAGCAGAGGGTCATTAGTTAGGGTAGTATGGTTATGTTGCAGTTGGACTTGATGGTCTTTAAGATCTTTTCCAACCTGAGCAATTCTATGATTCTATGATTCTATCTCTGCCCTGGGGAGCCTGTTCCATGCCCACCACCCTCTGGTGAAGAACTTTTTCTGAATATCCAGTCTCATCCTCCCTCATTGCATCTCCATGGATCCTATTGCTGTCACCAGAGAGCAGAGATCAGCACCTGCCTCTCTGTTTCCTTTGTGAGAAAGCTGTAGAAAGCTCCTCTTCTTTAAGCCGAATAAATCAAGGAATGTCAGCCTCTCAACACATCTTGCTCTCTAAAGCCTTCACCATCTTCACAGACCTGCTTTGGATTTTCGCTAAATGTTTTATGTCCTTTTTAAATCACAGTGTTCAAAACTGCACACATTATTACAGATGAGGCTGCATCAGTATTGAGCAGAGTGGGAAGATCACTTCTCTCTTCTGGCTAGCTATGCTGGTTCCACTGCATCCCAGGATATGGTTAGCTTTTTAGTTGTGAGGACACATTGTTTACTCCTATTCAACTTGCTATCAAAAAGTACTATATATATGCAGGGTTGCCCTGTACCAGATGCAGAATTCATCACTTGTTTTTGAATCTCAAACTCCGAGAAATTAGTCTAATTTGTCAAAATCTCTCTTCAAGGTCTCTCTACCCTTCAGAAAATTAACATCTCCAAGTTTGGCGTTGTCCAGAAGCTTACTTAATGTGTATTTGAGTCCTGCATCCCTAGCATTTATAAAACCACTGAAGAGAACTGTCCCTAAAATGGAGCTCTGTGATACCACATTAGTGGCTGGCCACCAGACTGATTTCACTCTACTTACAATACTTTGATACCAATCTATCAACAAATTATTCACCTATTGCATTTCTCACGGGGCTTTCTCCAGATACAAGTCTGTGACAGGGGGACAAAGGCCTGGCAAAAAAAAGAGACACAAAAGAGCTAAGGAAAATTTAAAAAAAAGGGGGGGTACTGACAGTTTGCTGTGCTATCTGGCTATCCCCAGGCCTCACGCTCTGGGAGAGGGTTAAGGGCAGAGAGCTAGCAGACAGTTCTAATATAGAAAAAACACAGTGGCAACAATCTGAGGAGGAATGGTGATTTACTAAATTTAACCAAATCAAACAAAATGAGAGAGATAAGAGTACCCAAAGTGCGAGGAAAACACGTAACTTTCTCCTCAGTGAGCTGAGCCAGCTGAGCAGGGAGGGCCAAAGGGACAGGCACCCAGGATCCCATCCAGAATTACATCTCACTTCCTCTTCATGCCAAATCCTCCGGGGATGCTGCCCCTCTCCTCCCCTCCCATCAGAATACTCAAAATGCCAATAAGAGGCAGTAAATGAAACGAGAACATTAACTCTTTAACTCCCACTCATTCACATGACATTCTGATGTGGAATACTGACAACAAAAAATCACCAAACCATAACAGCATTACATACTTTTATAATTGTATGCAGGATATTAAGTTCAGCAGAATACTGTGAACAACAGTATTAATAGTTTTGGTGAAATGCAAAAAAAAATTATGTTTTCTGGTTTCACTTGGTCAACCGGTGGGTAAACTTGTCATAGAAGAAAATTAAATTTGTTAAACAGGACTTGCCCCTTGTCAATCGGTGTTGGCTACCACCAGCAATTGTGTTCTCAGTCAAATGTTTTTCAGTAACTCCCAGAGTAATCTCCATAATTTTATCAGGTTCTGCAACAACAAAATTGTAAAAGTCCCTAATATAAGACTGCTAGAATATTTTCTCTTGGTTTTAAGTGTGAGGAATGCTCGAACAGGGATATTTCCTATTTTGCTGGCCCACGGCATTAGAAGAAAATGTTGGTGGCATGATAGTAAAGATTGGACCTTTCCATTAGTATTGCATTGATTTTGTTGCCATGCGACAGATGACAGAAGGGGGGATGTCTTACAAAATGGTGTCTGACATGGAAGAGAATATGAAGGAAAGGTGTGCAACTGAATTTCTTTGAGAAGAATAAGAGGCGTCCACTGACATTCAGTGACACGTGCTGAGCATTTATGGAGACTAAACAGTGGGTGGTGAGCTTCAGTAGTGGTGACAGTGACAGTGGGTCACCTCCACTGATGCAGATTTTTACAAGCATAGTATGCAGGCTCTTGTTCACAGTGTTTAAAAATATTGTTTTGTAGTTGACAATTTGCTCTATCAAATAGTGTTACTGTCCTTTTTGTACTTATTTTAATTTTCAAGGAAATAAATAGGAGGTATTAATTTCAGAGCAACTTAAATATGTTTCTGAGAGAAGCGAGACTATAATTTAAGTAATCTCAAACATATATAAACTTTCTTATATATAAGCCCATTGTAAAACTTCTGTAAGAAAATAATGAAGATAATACACTATCAAAAAAATTCTACATGAGAAAATAGGAGTGGAGCTGTAAGTGGTGGACTAAAATAGTGAAAAAACAAAACTTTATAGATATGCAAAAGGAAAAAAATAAACATAATTCAGTTAAAATTTCAAGAAATGTATTCACAGGAATTATCATTGAACAATAGAATTAATTTCTCATTTTGCAAGGGAGAGATGATCTAGAAAGATATTTTCCATGAAAATCTAGGATTAAACAAAGATCTACAAGTACTAAGTGACATCTAACTCAACTTTTTTTATTATCACTTTGTAAATAATATTTTTTGTAATCTAATTTCAATTAATATATTTATTTTAAGGCCTTCTACTCTTGGTGTTACAAAACAATGCAGCCAGATTTCTAACAGTTGACATCTCATGCTTTCTACAGATTATTCAACCCTTCTCCATGGACCCTACTGCAAGAATAGGAAGATCTTACTTGATATTTAGGAATCTGTTGAACCAGTTACTGATGTATTAGTCTGGATTCATGTTTGTTGCCGTAGGTAAAATGCCAGTACAAAAAGAATACAGACTACGTGTTTGAAACATGACTGATCATTTTTCCTGTGGTAATAAGCTCACCTTTGAGAAAGAAATAGCAAACTATTATTAGTTCATACGACAGAGAACTGTAAACGCAAAGAAAATAAATATATACTCCCTTTACCAGATCTTAAAATTGCCTATTATGATGGACATTCTAGTAAAAATAAGAAGCTATTAAATTGAACAGCACAGTTTAACTATGTAATCAGCTAAACATTCTTGATTAGTTGTCACAGAGTAATCTCTAGATCTATCTGCGTTTGTGACATGGGGAAAGCAGGCCCACTGGGCCAAAAAAAGGGTGTGTGGGGGTGTCAGTGGTTTATGGGCCAGTTCGACCCAGTTCCATGACTAATGAGACAGGGAGACCCATGGACCCACACCCCAGGAAAGGGGAAAGGGGAAAGGGGGAAAGGGTAGGGAGATGGGCCTAAAAACAAAGCAGCGGCAACAATCTGAGGAGGAAAGTTAGTTTACTAAATATGATATCAGAATGCAAGATAACGCAATATAATACTATAAAACTCTTCAACTCCCAGTGTTCTACATGATGTTATGATGTGGAATACTGATAACAAAAAATTGTAATACCGTGACATTAGCTGGAAAAGAATCTGGCCCATACTTCAGAGACTTCAGCATCTTGATGAAAGGAACAGTTAATCAATTCCTTTATGAGAACAAAGTTACTATAACAGAATAAATATTTGCTTCAAAAATACCTTCAGGGAAGACTTTGACTTTGGTCAGTTTTGTAGAGCACAGATTTGAGATCTAACTTGTCAGAAGATGTTGCAGTATTCTGTTGCAGTATGCTAAGTACTGAGAATATTTTTAACCAAATGAAGCTAATTTTTTTCAAGGACAGAAATCTTTAAAATATGGCTTTCATACTCTATCCAACAAGGTAGGAAACTACAGGAATTCTGCAGGAATATGTAAGAAGAAAGCACTATCTGTTGATAATTAACAGAAATTCGTGTTTTATTTTATTTTGTTTGTTTGTTTGTTTGTTTATTTTTGCTACTTCTATCTTCGAAAGTGGTATGATGTACAGAGAAGGAAACTCTCTCCCCAAACTTGCAACACAAGCAGTGTCTCAAACACAACTTTTCAGTTAGATGTCCTTTCCTTCTGTTTCTAATATTAAATCTATTCCCCCATCTTGTGTAGTCAAGCCTCATTGTTCCTGCTGTCAAGTGGATACTTTGCTGAGCAGCATGCCCGCCTCTAACAAATGGAAATGAAATATGGGATAAAAATAGTCTGCAGAATCATTCAGGTTGGAAGCAATGCATCCTTTTCTTAAACTGAGCTTCCTTTTTGTTTCTACATTCACTCCCTTATAATTTTAACTGAATGAATAGCCCTGAGTTTCTTTCCACTACAAAAATACATAAATAAATGGATCACCTTTCCTTGGTTTCTATTATTCCGATTCTCGCTTGTAATACTACATTTTTAAACGAGTACATACTTTGGATTTTCACTTTTTCATCAGACAGTAATTTAATACAGAAGATATCCTTGCCTTGATATTACATGTTTTTCAGGATCTCACTTTGATCTCATTTTAAACAGCAAACATCATCTTCATTCTATACAGCATTTTACATTCCTACAAGTATGTATCAAGAAAGAATAGAACTTAAATCTTTTATATGATACATACAGCAATCCTCTTGGAAGAAAAATGGAGAAAAAAAAACAACATAGGATTTGTGCAAGTGTCCAACATATGTTTAAAAATGGTTTAGATTTTTTGTTGCTGTTACTGAATGCTTGTATGTAGCCATACATTTATGAATTGGAGATCCTAAGATTGACAGAATTGTGTAATAAAATAATCGAATTTGAAAATAATATAGAAGCTCTGAAGAAGCAGCCACTTCTCTGTTTTGGGCTAGGCCGCAGCAATGATCTTGTAGGCCTTCTAAATCACGTAGATATTTGATTTGATTTTGATGGGGTGGCCATTTGGGCAGTTATTTATTTATCTGTTTATTTTCAGTCCCATTACCAGTCCTGGTCCCAATGAACAAGTAAAGCATTACCATCAGTGAAAACAAAAATAACAGCACCCTTGTCTATTATATGTGTCAGAGTGAGATAACAATGAAAGGTGTTTTGACCCATTTCTACCTGCGTCATTTATCAATCACAGGCCCAAAAATGTGTTTTGTTTTTTGTATCCATGAAATACCATAGCCTTCCTTCTTGGATTTGAAGTAAACATATTGCAGTCAGTCAGGAAATCATGCTACATATAGGAGAGTATAAGTGTTTGAATAAATCACTGCTAAAGATTTTCAGAAGACGATGTTTCCCAGTTATATCATGTTTTCTAGAAAGAAAAAAGAAAGCAAATGAATCAAATAATAGTCTGTTCCCATGGAATATCTGTCCTTGTCTAATCACTGACGGATGTTACATTTGAAGAACAAGTTTTACACATATTATAATGAAGATACATCTAGACAAATGATCTTCCCTTTTTCAACAAGGTAACTGTGAACTTGGTCATGCTTACTTATGTGAGAAGCTGGAAGAAAACAATTTTTGACTCAAAGCTTGTTCAGTGGCACCTGAACCAAGACATAATCTTCTTGGCAAGTTTTTGTAGTTAATGGTTACCATGGTCACAGTACTAAGAGGAACACGTGCAGGTGGGTGATCAGGAGAAATTTTTTCAGCAGTTGCTTCTTTTGGGCATTCAAGTTGACTTACAGGAGAGGTGGAGGAGAGGACAACCATACAGTCAAAGTGCATACCTAGCAGCTCACCATGCAAAAATTGCATGATCAATGGTCAACTGGCCAATGAGAAGGGCATGTACTACAAACATGCTTGTGCCTCTGGCAATTAAAGGAAGCATTGCTGTCACCCCTGGTGAACAAAACAGAAGTGCTCCTGAAAACCAGCTGCTGCCCCTGGCAACCAAAAGGACATTATGAAGAGGATAAAAACCCAGAGAGTTCTGAGGTATAATGGGTGCCCTCTCCATTGAACAGCAACCATTGAACATGGCGGACTGCCCTGCAGCCCCCTATGGACTAATGAGATGTGGCTGGATGTGTGGTGGTGAGTAAACTCACTTTATAACCCATTTGCTAGGATTATTCTCTTTATTATCACTAACTTTCCCATATTCTCTGCACTCCTTAACTGCTTAGAATTTGTAATAAACAAGTTGGACAACATTTGGCCTTATTTGGTATTAATCTCCCTCCAGGTATATATTTATATCAAACCATCTCCTTCAACAACTGGAGCAAGACAATATAAAACTAGTAGCAATTCAATACTTCACATAATCATGTTGGTCTATGTGTAAATTTTATGAAGCATCTTACATTTTAATAATGATTTTGTGACTCCAAAGCTTAATCTAAGTACCTAGCTTAAGAAAGCCTTCAAAAGTTTTGAAATAAGTGCTTGAAGTTAAATACACCAAAAAAAATTCATGAGCTGAAAAATCCTCTGGAAAATTGAAATATATCAATCTGCATTTACAGACGATTTCAGAGCTTCAGAAAAGAATGTCAAGATCAAGTGTGCTAGGAACTATTCCATGTTTCAGCTCTGCATTTGCATTATCTTCAAGAACAGACATATAAGATAAGCATGCCTGGTCTAATGTGCTTTTGGAAGAGTAAAAAGTCCCAGTAGAAAAACAGTTCAGTGCAGATACCATTGCTAGCTTCTCAAATTCCTGGATTATGATACTTCTAGTTGCTACACATGTGTGGATATGAGATCAGAACTTACCCATTGTGCAAAGATATTTTACACCCATATAAAAGAGCTTATTTCACAAATGAACAAGCCAAAGGCTTAGCTTATTTGAATATCTGAATGAGATCCAAGACAGATTTAATTGAATATTCATTTCACGCAGTTTAGCCAACTGAGTTTCTTAAGTAAATTGATCCCATGAGTAACAGTATATGTATGTGGATAATAAATATCAAATTGCCTTCCACTGTGTTCTGCACAAAGTGGAAACAGAATGACAGAAGACTGTAATTTGCACCCTAGCACACAAAAGTTTTACAATGCACTATCAAGGTTGTGAAAGTACCACACGATACATAAATTTTACAAGCTGCCAGGAGGTTGACATCTTTATCTACTGATACACCAATGTACTGTCATTCCTGTATGTATTGTCCTCTAGCCAGATAGATCCTTTTTTTTTCTTTTTTTTTTTTTTTTTCATGTCACACTTTAACTTTCTCAGAATTTAAAGGTGAAGAAAAATACTTCCTAGACTGTAGGATTTAATAAAACACACTCGTTTACTTATTGCCATCACAGTTTTGAATTTCTTCCCTCCTCTAGTTATTTGCAGTCCTCATTGTGGAGCAGCGCAGCAGAGTATTAACACAAAAGGTAGTACCTTTTGCAAGGGAGAGCATGAAAAAGCATTTCTGGTGTGTTCTGCTCTGATCATCTTTCTCTGTTGCTTTAGGCTTGGTAGACTACTCATATGATTGTTACTCAACTGGTCTAAATAAGTCTTCTGCCTCATAGGAGAAATAAGGGGAATATACTTTATGCTGCGGCTGTTCTTCATATCAAATGAATAACTATTGTCATTTTTGTCTTTCTGTGCTTGCTGCATAAACTACATAGGGCAGAAGATGCTTCTACTTTCAAAAAGTGGCAAGAAAAACTCCCTTCAAGTATTTCTTCATTTCCCAGTGTGGTGGGTTGACTTTGGCCAGCTGTCAGACATCAGTCCATCTGCTCTCTCACTCCTCTTACTCAAACAGGATGGGGTGAGAAGATAAAAAGTTCAAGGGTTCCCCTCTACAAGAGACACAAAGATGTACTAGAAGAAGTCCAGTGGACTCCGGAGAACTGGAGCATCTTTCCTATCAGGAGAGGCTGAAAGAGCTGGGACTGATTCACCTGAAGGAGGAACAGAGGGTATTTTATCAGTGTGTAAATATTTGAAGGAAGGATGCAAAATTTGTCATTCCTTCTGACTAACAGTTTCTTGCCTGTTCCCATATGGGACCTTTCATGGGTCACTGACCATTCAGAAAATATCTGCCTTCCCCCTGCATGAGTTCCTTCACTGTCTGCAGGGTGAATATCTGCTCCAACATGTTTGTCTCCTTGATCTTCAGGGAAATTTTCTCTGGTGCACCCAGAGCACCAGTTCTCCTCCATTTTCTGCCTTTTGTGTTCACAGGGTTGTTCCTTAATTTGTTTTTCTCAGTTCTCACTGCCATGTGGCTTTCTACTCTTGTATGCATTTTCAGAGAGGAGTTAAATGTGATGTTAATGGGCTTCACTGTGTTTTGTGGTGGGTCCATTGTGGAGCTGGCAGCAACCAGTTGACACGGGTAATATCTGGTACAGGACAGCCCCTGTTCTGTTTCTCACACAGGCCTCCTTCAGCTTCAGTCTTTTCCATCTACACCTGGACACAAACACTCAACACAGCTACTATCACTTTCTCGTTTCTGTCTATTGCGTGATGCCTCTTGACCTGCTTACAATGTATATAGTAGCAGCCTTTTACTTGAAAGTACGTTGGTAAAATATTCTAGTTTGTAACAAACTTTACTATTATTTCCTGTAGTCCTTCTCAAGCAATAACCACCAGTGGTGGTTGTGATGGCTGTGTATACATTAAGCAGACAACCATCAGGGCAGTAATGATGATTGCAACTGATCATGGCTTAAAGTGGTGTTGGAGGAAACATTACAACAGAAAAGTAGATGATTAATATATAGCTATTCACTTGCCTAGCTACAGGGCTGATCAATGTCTGAATCAAGCTAAATTTGAAAGAAAGTCCACTTTCACCAAATATGGAAGAAACTAACATCTATAGTGGGTATACAAATATCTTATTGAATAAATGCTGAGCAGTATTGTGACTTGAGAGGATGGCGCCCTGGAGGAGTATATTTAACATTGTCCTCTATGCAGTAACTAATCAAGTGCACCTTGCCATCTCAAATCTTATTTAAAATTAAGCTGTGTTAAATCACTGTTTTATATCTATAAATGTATTTCTTCTTTTCTTCTATTAGTTAAGTTTATAAGTATCTGCTACAGGAATCTGAGAACTGAAGGATCTCCTAGGAGTGCTGAAATGTTTACACCTCACTTATGTGACTGTGCTCTAATGGATTTCCACAGTGTATTGGAAACAGGAGTCAGTCCTATAGTACACACTACTGGTGAAATGAAACAAAACAGAAATCTTGAGGCATTAGAATTATTTACTGTGTTTTTCAGATTCTCAAGAAATGCCAGTATAGTCTAAGTAAAAGACACTCAGAAAGAAATTAGTTTTGAAGGCACATCTTTTTCCATTATGAAAAATGAGAAAATAGGATTGTGTTTTTTGGAGGGGAGGACTAGCTAAATGTTTTGTAATACATCTTTGTTGTTTCAGACTGTTGTGTCCAGTATAGAACTGCCTTTCAGTTTACCCTCAAAATCTCAGATCCTAGTAATGAGAGGCTTTCCACATAAATTATATTTTCATAGAATCATAGTATCATAGAATGGCCTGGGTTGAAAAAAACCACAATGATCATCTAGTTTCAACTCCCCTGCTATGTGCAGGGTCACCAACCACAAGGCCCGGCTGCCCAGAGCCACATCCAGCCTTGCCTTGAATGCCTCCAGGGATGGGGCATCCACAATCTCCTTGGGCAACCTGTTCCAGTGCGTCACCACTCTCTGAGTGAAAAACTTTGTCCTAATATTAACCTCCCCTGTCTCTGTTTGAAACCATTCCCTCTTGCTCTATCACTATCCACTCTCATAAACAGCCATGGCACCTCTTGTGTCAAGTCTCCCCAGAGCCTTCTCTTCTCCAAGCTAAACAAGCCCAGTTCCCTCAAGCTTTCTTCATAGGAGAGGTTCTCCAGCCCTCTGATCATCTCAGTGGCCCTCCTCTGGATCCATTCCAAGAGCTCTGCATCGTTCTTGTACTGGGGGCTCCAGACCTGGATGCTGTATGGTATACTGTATGCTGATGGGGCCTCACAAGAGCTGAATAGAGGGGGACAATCACCTCCCCCTCTGTGCTGGCCACTCCTCTTTTAATGCAGCCTAATGCAGTTTGCCTTCCTAGCTGCAGGCGCACTGCTGGCTCATGTCCAGCTTCTCATCTACCAGGACCCCCAAGCCCTTCTCTGCAGGGCTGCTCTCAAGGAGATCTTCCACCAGTTTGTATAAATACCTGGAATTGTCCTGACCCAAACGTAGCACCTTGCACGTGGCCTTGTTGAACCTCATTAGGTTTTCATGGGCTCACTTCTCCAGCTTGTCCAGGTCCCTCCGGATGGCTTCCCTTCCTTCCAGTGTATCAACTGCACCACTCAGCTTGGTGTCATCTGCAAACTTGCTGAGGATGCACTCAATGCCATCATCTATGTCATTGATAAAGATGTTGAAGAGCATCAATCCCAAGATCAACCCCTGAGGGACACCGCTTGTGGCTGGCCTCCACCTTCACACAGAACCATTAATCACAGCCTTTTGGCTGCATCCAGCCAACCAATTCCTGATCCACTGAACAGTCCATCCTTCAAAACCACACCTCTCCAATTTAGAGAGAAGGGTGTGATGAGGGACCATGTCAAAGGCTTTGCAGAAGTACAGGTAGATGACACCCATTGCCC
>JAOWBP010050864.1:0-17531 GCA_028571105.1 Tragopan temminckii | reverse complement strand
AAAGGCTTTGCACGAATTCCATCTCTGATGTGCGATTGCTGCTTTTATGGCAACAAAATGGACATGAAAGGAGTCCCACGTTTATATTTACTTTTCCCAGCTGGAAGCTGTACGATATCATTCATTTATAAAAGGTGAAGCCACTTGAGACTGGGGAGCAAGTGTACTGCAAAGCATCATGAAGTTTTATTTCTATAAGGATGGAGCTTTGCTTTGGGTGAACCCTTACAAATGCAGAGGATTTATCATTACCGTTTCTGTGGTTTTGCTCTGAAGACAGACCCTCTCCAAGACTGCAGAGGCCTCAATTGATAGAGATGTACCTATCTGACAGCACCTGTGGGCCTGTCACCTCAATTCTAGTGACACATGCTTAACAACCGTCCATTCATGTTTGCTTTTGTCATCCAGACATGCTGATCTCTTTGGAAATAAGCTGCAGGTTGGCAGGGAAAATCAACTCACCCAGACAGTGGCTTAAATAGATATAAATAAATAAATCTAGATATAGATATAGATCTTAAACAAATAGATCTAGTGACATTGTACTGAATTACTTGGACTAGGACTTTCTAGCAGAATATTGAAGTTAACTTCACAGAACACAAAGATATATGTAATGGGATAACAGAGGTTCCATAAGAAGCAGAAATACAGTGCAGTTTATTTCATGAGAACACAATTGCACAGTGCTGAATTTCACCAGAACACAAAGGATAATTTCTTTCCAATTCTGGGTGTCATGGGAGTCTTCAGTACGTGTGTTCATTTCTGTAGCCCATCCGAGATGTGATATCTAAGCAAATGAAGTTTTAATTCCCTACATATGACCATTTTGCTTGTTTACGGAAACCTCCTCAGTTTCTTATTCAACTGAAATAAAATATTTTGAGACATAACACTGCTGTGTTCAAGCCTGGAACCTGCCACTCTGGTTTTATTCACTTTTATTCTTCTTCCACATTCAAACGAAGAAATCAGAAATGATGTAGAGATAGTCTAATATATGTCTCCAGAATGGTAGGACTGTAGCACAGCAGGTAGAGCCAGGTGCTGGTAGGGGGTTCCACTGACAGTCAGAGACACAGAAAGGGACAAACCAGTCCCAGGGTCTTTCTGGGGAGCCCAGTAGTGAGTTCAAACAAAGCTGCACTGTGAGACCATGATGTCTACAACAGAAGTCAGGAAAAGACTGGTGGCCCCAGGCTGTGCTGAAATGGGGCTCATCAACCTGCAGATGGTGGTGAAGTTGCTGGAGTGAGACTGATCACCAGTAAGGCCTATTGCTGGTTTCAGTGTCCTGACAAATATCTTCTTTAAGGGTGGTATCTTCTAAACTGGGGAAGATGATAGGGATAATCCCACTATCTTTAATATACTTTGTCACTTTGTCCATTGGAAAGCCGTCACCCTGACCTCTCCAGGTATGTAACTATGAAGAGTGCTTCTCATTTATACATGCATCATTAACTTTTATAATTGGAGAGGAAATCTGGGGAAGGCTTTGAGGATACCTCATTGCAGCTTTCCAGTATTTAAAGGAAACTTATAAACAAGAAGGAGACCCACTTTTTATAAGGGCATGTAGTGATAGGACAATAGAAAATGGTTTTAAACTAAAAGATGAGAGATTTTGATTAGATGTGAGGAGAGTATTTTTCATTCAGAGAGTGGTGAGGCACTAGCATAGGCTGCCCTGAGAGCTGTGGGTGCCCCATCCTTGGAGGTGCTCAAGGCCAGGTTGCATGGGGCCCTGGGCACCATGAGCTGGTGGGTGGCAGCCCTGCCCTGCAACTGGATGGTCTTTAAGGTCCCTTCCAACTCAAGCCATTCTATGGTTCTATGACTCTGTTATTCTATGATTCCATGATTCCATGATACCAGTCTCTCTATCTTATTAGCTGTGAAAAAAACAACAAGAATCAGGAGAATTATTTTAGCCTTCCCACAAAATATGCTCTACACATCATCTCTGCAGAATGCTACATTCTTCAGGTAACTTTTCTGAAACTGAGGCATTCTTCTTTTATTTTGCATAAAAATATTTTGAGTGAATGAATTTGAATGAATTTTTCTGATGCAAAAGCAGTTTGCAAGCCACCAATGAAACTCCTACACTCCCACAAGCACAGGAAGCCAGCACAGTTTCTTCACATTCCTATGGCTGTCACGGAGATTGGACATACGTGGCAGATGGGCCCTGTGCTGGTACTCTGCCCAGGAAATAAATTTCAGCTTCAAATATCAGTTGTTAACTTCAGAGGCTGGAAGTCTGACTCACAAGCTTAGTCCATTTGGTGTCCCCTGCAGAACTGTTCTTCACCGGTGAGGAGAGGTAGAATAATGTAGAAGTTGACAGACATGTAGCTCGAGGTTTTAATATTAAAGCTGGGATGCAAAGCTCACTGTGAACTGTGAGGGCTTACTCAGCAGGAAAGAAGCTATGGAAATTCTTGCAATGGGAAAGCTGAACTTTCTTTCTCCAACTTCATTTCAGACTGCACAAACATCACAGGAAGAAAAAAAGAAACAAAAAGAAAACAAAAGAAAGCTTCTGAATCTTCTTTAAATATTTGTCCTCTCACTCCTGCAATCTAAAGGGTAAATGTGACTGTCATTAAAAGAGAAATGTCCTTTCTTTTGGAAAAAAATTATAAAAAAAAAAAAAAAAAAAGGAAAATTGATAGTAGTACTTGAATAAACATCTAATAGGATTGCAGAGTTAAGGCAAGACTATACAGTGATTTAGTCTTTAGTCTTGATTTGCATGTTCACAAGAAATGAACCTTTCATTAAAAAGAGAATGAAACCATATCCAAAGGCAGCCGTTGTTTTAGCTTTGGAATATCCTTTTTTCTTTTTTTTTTCTCATAACCAGTGTACCTCCACCAATCTGTTGATTCCTATTGTTTTTTGTTTGATGTCAAGACAAAGTTCCTGGGGTAGAAGGCTGGAAAAGAAAATACAGTCTCTTGCTACAAACTGTTAGCGGACTCTCGCTTTGCTTTGCTCACTTTAAGTATTTTGCTTAGTTTGGCTCAATGCTCTGTTTTTTCTGGAAACCTCTCATTTTTCTTTCAGTCTGCCTTCCAAAACCACAGAGCACTGAAAAAGAATTTCTACTATGGCGCATCTCTACTTCAAGGAATGTTAACTTTATACACTCCTATGTACCTGTACCCTATATTTTCAGGACCACATTCATACAAACAAATAATATTTATTACCCCGTGTTTTTATTTATTGAAAAGCAAAGGTTAGAAGTTTCAGCTAGCTAACAGGGGACAATCCAGCTGGCATCTCTAATGGAAATGATTACCACAAAAACATTTGTGATCACTTAAGCTTGGGCTCCCATGATGCTTAGCAGAAAAGGCTGAAAACAGTTCAAAATAGATGTAGTGCAAACTAAACAGGAAAAGCAGAAATGAATGACAATTTGCAGCAAACAGAGAAGAAGTCTTTCTCAAAGTCCATTAGTTAGAAGATTTTAAAGTTATTTCAGCAATTCTGTTACAGATACATGGAAAATTAACACGTCTGGAACCTACATATATTCTGCAGCTCAGCTGCAGTCAACCACATCTGTTTCTGGTTTAAGTTATACCTTGCTCTGGCATGGATTCAAAGAGCAGTAGTGGAAGTGAGTCTGGGTCTACGACTTGATGGAGTAAATGGATGCAGCTCTGCTGAGAGGTCTGAAGCAAAATCAGATCGTAATATGGTGCTACATTTCTAATGAAATGTATTTCTAGAGTTTTCCCTCCCTTTTACTCACTTTGTGATCAATCAACTCTTCTGCACAGCAAAAGTAGACTCCATACCTTAGATACAGGCTTCAGTACTGTAACTTTATTTAAACTTCTTTGTAATGGTCTGCTGAAAAATAGAGTTTGAACACTATTCTATTCAGGAAGCAGTTTGTGTTCCTATCAGGATGCTCTACTTTTTTGCATTTAAGAGGATTAGTCATATATTTAAAACATTATTCATAAAATTGAGATCTGAGAACATATACATGTGTGTGCACTCGCACATATGTTTTGGTCACTTGTGAAGATTTTCTGTAGCCTATTTTTTATTATCTCAGAATCGTGCAGTGGTGTGGAAGTAATTAAGCACAAAGCAAACACAGAGCCATTGGTCATGAATGAGTTAAATTTTAAACATTCACTAGAATGACAGGAATAATAGAGGGTTTTTTGTGTGTTTCTTTAGTATATATTTTTTAAATTCAGTCCTGGCAATCACAATGATCTGCAGATAAAAATTTCTTTTCCTCCCTTTTGAAAGAAAAATATTGGGAAGATATGACTGCTGTATAAGCATGTCACTGCTGTATGACCAGTCCAGTCCTGTGTATTCATGACACAACCAGAGCCAGTTCAGAATGTGTTCATTAAAGGTTTTTATCAAGCTGTAGCGTACAGAGAAACAAAGCACTGCTTTATTGTTTATGTTCAGTTTGTCTTGCCTAGGCACAGGTTAAGGCACAGCCTCACTTACAGCTGTGTGACATAGTCCAGGACAAAGCACAGGCTGGCTCTTCTCAGGCATCATTGCAGCCCTAGGAATGAGCAGGAAAGGCTGGGATCAACCTGCACATCCATAGCACCTGCTGTGTCAGAAAAGGACAAGTCAGACACTCTCTTAAGAAGACAGCACAGGGGGACTTGTTCAGGATGTTATTTCAGTCCATGAATCCTAACAGTATTTAAGAGAGAAAAAAAAATCACATGAGCTTTCCCTGTCAGACAGCATAGGAATCTCCCTTCCGTCATGTGCAGAGTGCCACGAGCTCTCCCCGGGGCACAGCTCTCCCAGATCCCAAGGAACTCCATCCCCGAGGCCAGACAAGCAGCGAGGCAGGCCTTGTGCCTCCCAGGTGCTGCAGCAGCATGGCGGGGCTCACAGTCCGTGGGGGCTCAGCCAGAGGCTGCTGCTCGCTGAACTTAACCAACAGTCTTTGTCTGCTCGGGGGAGTGTGTGAACACTGCCACATAGTATTTCATATTTCATGGATATTTCATGTTCAGGCTGTTGGGGGAGGGCAGAAGGAGGCTCTTCTCATTTTTTTGTAAGAGCTGAACAGGCCGTGCAGCCTCAGAAAGGAAACGTAATGATGAAGGAATCCTATTGCAGCAACAGCAGCAGTGCCACATGGATAGCGCTGGAACAGAGTGCTCTGCCTGAGACAGAAGCAAACGTGGCTCAGCAGTCAGTTCTCCAAACAGGACTCTGGCTCTCAGATGGAGCAATTTCAAGGAAACTTTGCCACAGTCCTTTCAGGATCAGTAGCCTTTATTATGAAAGCATTTCCTATTCTTTTCTCCCCTTCCTTCATGCCTCCAAATCCCTTTGCTGAGGCACTGCCTGCCAAAGCTCTTCAGGATCATGCTGATGGAAATTAGAAGAAACTTTTCAGACATCTGTACCACCAGGTCCACAGGCCACAAACAGGTGCTTCTAACCACTCTCCTCTTTAAAAATTGATGTCTTAATAAGGTTTTCAGCCTGTTTCGCGGCTGAAAACTGTATTCACTCCAGAGTAATAAGAAATGAAAAGGAAACAGTGCATCCGATATATAATACAGTAAGAAGAGGAGGCTCATTCCAGTAGATTTTCCAAGCGATTTCCAAAATCTCATATCTCATCAGTGACTCCTCAGTCGCATTAAAAATCAATCTTCATGAGATAGTTATTTCCAGCCATAGACAAGTGCTGAAGCCAATTTTCCAGTTAATTTATGTTGGTTTTTTTTTGTTGTTGTTGTTGTTTTTTTATGTGTGTGTGTGTGTGTGTGGAATTTTCTCATTTCTGATATTTCTGTCAAAAAGATTTCCAGAGAAAGCTCATCACTTTTCTGATATTTTGCTAGAAAAAATACGTTTTATTTTCACACGCACAAGAGGGTTGGAGTCGTCAAAAATAGGATCTTTTTTAAGAAATGTCTGTAGCCAGCTGAGGTCACTCAGGCTGAGCCCAGCTGGAGCACAGAGGTCCTTCTGGGAGCAACAAAGCAGGGAGGTTAAAAGGGTTAAAGTCCTGAAACACAATCCCTCTAGCAGTGACCCTACCCCAAGCTATAGGAACAGAAGTAATCTGAACTGCTACCGAATCTCGGTCAGAACAATTGTTCTTACTCCGCATGTGCAGAGGCACTTTACACTTTAATAATTTAATCTCAGTTCTAAAAATATTTTGTATTTTCCTTTAGCTGCAGGTCCTGGAGTTAGGTGACTAAGTACAAATGTAAAATTTACATTTGAACAAAATCAAGTTCATCTGTAACATGCATGTTCAGAAAACAGGGAATGAACAAAGAGAAGGCCAAGTGTGTACCTCACATTTCACATGTCACGATTTTTAAATCAGTCTTGTGATGAGAGGAGGGGATAGAAGACATTGAGCTAAGTATCACTTGTAGTATCAGAAATGAGATCCCAAATCATCCTTCCATTGTGCCATTCACAGCATCTCACCCTGAACCAGCAGCCCTGGTAATCTTTTATTACAAGAACCTGTGGAGTGACTTTAAAATATATTCTAAAATAATAAAAAGCAACTTGGGACAGAACATGTATCTGTTGTATCTGGAACACATGTAGAGTAACAGCTATATATTTGTCTGTCAATAGGAAGTTTCACTTAGCTGAGAGATGATACTTCCCAAGAAGTGCAGTGCACACAATGCAGTTAAGATGGCTGAATTGCCACTGGAGTCTAAAATGAGAATTTCACTCAATATTGTGTTTAAATAAGAGGAAGGTTGCTAGATGTCAGAGACAAGTTTTAAACTGTTCAAGCATTCCTTCCCAACTGCCTTTCATACGTATCTTAGCATTGTAGATATATTTAGTTCTTTAATGTGTCTGGTTAAAAAAGCCCTGAGCTGTGTGGATTTTGCTGAAAGGTAAGCGGTCATTATGCTGACCAAAGGGTGTGCCCTTCTCTGAGCTTTCAATTTTGGGGTCCTTTCTTATATGCCACAAGCTAGCTGTCTGTGAAATGTTGCACAGCACTGATGAGAAATGGAGAAACAGGAAAACAGGAAGGTTTTAGTATCCAAAGGTGTTTCAAACAAAGCAGTTAACTCAGCTCTGTATTATTCAGACCACTGTACTCTTCAGGTGAACTAAAGCATACAGCTGACCACTTCTGCTCAGGCTTCCATCTGAGACTAATGTCTCTTCTATTCTGAAGGGACGCACAAAAGAGTGGCTTAAATATAATTATTTGCAGTCAACAACAATTGCCTCTCACATTTTTGTAACAGCCAGAGTTTCACTTCCATCTCCCTGCCCTCTGACTGCACTCCAGAATAAGGAGCATGCTCAGGATGGATTTGTTCTGCCTGGATACTGAAACTAAGGAGCTGCAAGCAGCTTTAGTGAGAGGAAGGAGGGGGGACGGTTGCAGCCATACAGAGCTTTCAGAGGGCTGGACAGATACTGTACTTCCCAACAGCTGCACTGCATCAAGGCAAACCACAAAATAGTTTTGCAGCTACTCCCCAGAGCACAGTGGAAACAAAAGTCAGACAAGGCTGTTAGGGGTGTTTCTTTTTAATGGTGGAAGGCGGGAGGCAGAAAGGAAAGAAAAAACAAAACACTGTGACAATACACCACTGTGTATAGGCCGCTGTAAACATATAGGTAGCTGGCAGGAACTTGTAATATCAGATATTACCCATTTGCTGTGATTCATATGCTGAATTTACTGGACGGAATAAACGAAGCAGTCAGTTACAGTACCAAGCTACCAATATGGGTATCAGCAAATGTAAAGGAATATCTGAAGATATAAACAATGCTGATTATTCAAACTGGTGGCACTTTGGAAAAAAAATAAATCATTGAACTTACTGGTTACTCCAGATTAGAACTAGTGTGCATGAGGGAGCCTTTTCTGTTCCTTTTCAGGAAACTGATGTCAGTTATTTGGTATTTATTCTCTTTCACTTACAGTTTGTGAAAATACAGCTCTTGTAGTAAGAAAAAATATGCCTTGATTTTCTGTGCCTATAGCTATTCAGATGCTCAAACACTAATGAGAGAGTTAAGAAAAATAACTCCTCCCCAAGACCTAAAAAACTGCAGCTGAAATGGTAAGAATGTCTGAGCTGGTCCCGTCTCCCTCCCTACCCCCATTCTTCAGAGTGTACTTAACTTACATAAACTATTTGGGTTGGAAAACATTCCTTAGGTCTATTCTGACTCATGATTTCTCTGCCGCTTTAAGATCCTTAAAGCACTAAGGAAATCGTCAAGAGTTTCAATCTACCTAATCTGACAGAGAAAAAAAAAAAAAGTCAAAGAGGCAGCTCCTCAGTTCCTCAAGCAGAGAGCTCAGTCAGAAGCCACTGTGTTGGGTGATGGCTGCTGCTGCATTACGCAGGGGCTCATTCCTAGATTTCCAAGTTGCAAAGCTGGATGCAGAACATGGAACGCCCACTTCTCATTCCAACATTTTTTCTACTTAAAAAAAAACAACAAATGTTGGAATCAGTGCATCAAAATGCAGCCTCTGACCAGTGCAGAAAAAAAAGAATGGTAGTTCCATTTAAAAACCAAAAGAAAATTGATGGTGTATCAGAGAGCACTGCTCTGGTATTGACATTACAACAAAACTCTCATCTCTTTAGGATTAACACATGTTTACTTACCAAACAGTTCCACAAAGAACAGATGTAGGTTCTTCTCTCATAGAGAGCACAATGAACTTCGACAGTCATATGGATTTAGGCAGAAACAGGTATAGACCCATGCATACAAATCAAATCAGTAGTTTAAGATATGGTTGCACAGAAACTATTTATGGCATTGTCAATATGCGCATGTTCAGTTCACGTAAAATGCAAACTAATACAATTTACCTTATCCTTTAAAGGAATGGGAATCAAGTAATCTCATTTTCTTATGTTTGTCACAGATTTCTTAATCTCACTCAGAGACACTAACTGCAGCTCAATCCAGTGCCAGATCCTCTGTTAAACCACCGGTATGCATTACTTGTGATCTCGTTGTATGCAAAGACCAGAGAAGACTGATAGGGCTCCACATTTCATTTGCTAATTAGTGTGACCACTTCCCATCCAGGGCCTGCAGTTCTCAGTTATCCCATCTGCATGGGTATCTCACACAGAACAATCCAAACATGCCACATCTGTGTCCATGCATGCAGAGCCAGCTGTCTGCTGGCACACCTCCTGACACCTTGCTGCAGCATCTCCCACACAGCACACTGCTCCTGCTTTCTCTCACAGCTGGCACGCAGCTGCAGCTCCAGGCCCATCAGGAGAGAGATGGATGTTCAGTGCAGGATGAACAGCAGCCATCTCACAAAGCTCACCTGGGTGAGCATATCCAGCATCAAACTCATTACACACTGCTTGCAGTCCAGAAAGGATACAGGAATCCAGATGAGCTAGAATGCTATTGATTATGGGACCAGTCCTGGAACACTTATTAATTATGGGGCAAGTCCAGTAACAATGAACTCTGCTCATGTGCTGCTTTCTTGAAAGGTGGTGATCTGTAGAGCAGGTGATGACTGAAGGATGGTTCTTGGAGTATTGAATACTTGGTGAGACATAATTACCGCATGTAGTTAGAGCTGAGTGAATAAACTCAACACTAAAGGCTCTAACTGGTTTTAGAGCTCAGTGATAGCTTCTGCTTGTGCCAAAATATTAACATTTCTGTGTCAGTTGAAGGTAAGGCAGGGCTGACTAAAGGAAGAATATTTAGCAGCATTGTTGAACTTCCTATCTTCAAAGTCCTGTGTCAGCATGAAGCTATTAGTATGCATCATACAACTGTCAGTCATGTAAATGAAGGCTCTTACAGGCATTCTGGAGGGAAAGAAGCACAGATCCAGGAGGTAAATTACCGGAGGTTTTCTGGTAAATTGGTGGCTTCACATGAAGCTAAATGCTTGAGTGCTGGTTTTATGGCCAATGCTACCTTTTCGTATTACTTGTTTGCAAATACTTCATTTGTTGCATGAATTTAAGAAATTATCTGAAAGCTTAATGAACCTTTGAAATTAGGAGATCTGAGCTCTGTTAAGTTGGCAAATAGGGTCTGTACCTAACTAATCTGAGTCCCTTGGCAATACTAATGACCTGAAATCTGAATATTGGGGTATGTGATAGGTTTATATTGCAAATTATTAAACAAAATTCTGATCAAAATTTGATTTGTTAACCAAAGCTGTGGAAATGAAGTAACAACGAGTTGAAAGCCAAGAGCAGAAAACTATGAAACTAATCCCACAGAGAGTGAATGTAAAGGTGCTCTTTGCTTCACTCAGATTTTGGCAAAGATGTTGAAAATGAGAGCCAAATTCCTATCATTTTTAGTAGTGTGATTCTTGCACCAGTGAAACTCTGGTGTGCTGTGATAAATTTCCCCATCTGTAAATGCAACTGTTGTTTAGTTCTGGGTATCTGATAGGTGAGCCTCTGCTCCTGTTCAGGCCTTAGTTTAGGAGCAGTTGTTACTTTTGTGAAATAAGAACTGAGCAGCTACTGAATCTCACCTTCTGAGGCTATCCAGGCTATCCAGTTTGTAACCCCGAATTATTCTGAGGGGACATTGTGCTATGGAGAGTCTGAGTAGGGAATCCATGCAGCTCATGCAATTGAGCCCTGCACCATAGCATTTCCTTATAATGCATGATCTTCTTTACATAACCTGTGGTCACCTCAGGGCAGGACAACCTGCTTGTTAGTGCCATAGCCCAGCTCTTCAGCACCTGTCCTACATGGCAGCATAGCATCAGGTCCACTGTGCTTGGTTCCCTACACTGTGTCAAACACAAAACCTGCTAGCTTCCTGAAGTGAATCCACTGAGATTTCCACTGTTTCAGGACTGGGGTCTGCATGCACACCAAGATGCCTTACTTCTTAATCATTCTTTCTGTAATATATAACACTATAAAAATGGACTAACTATATGTTAGCATATACAAGACAGCAGAAATATGAAAATGCATTTTTTATCTTGAGGTGTTCTGTGCAAATCTTATCCATACCCCCCTAATGAGCATCTCATTTCATGTCATAAAACAAAAAGCACTTTACAAATGAAAATAAGACATCCAAAAGTAATCAGCCCTTAGATGATTTCCTACTCCAGGATGAGTTCTAACCACACATAAAGCACAACAGATGTCTGTCCGTAGATGCTGTAGGACATGAAGGCGTTTCAGACACATGCAGAATGATTTTTTTTCCTGTGAGATGACAAGAGGTGAAAAGTTTTGAACTCGGGGAAAAGCCTGGACTGACAGGGCTATGCTGTTTCTGAGTCTTGCTAAAACTGGATGCTGCCTCAACTTTCAAAGCAGGATTCAGATGTATTTGAAAACTACACCCACTGCCTGTGGGAATTCAGCTGTCTCCAGAGTCAGCTATAATGATGTGCGCTGTCTGAAACAAGCCTTCACTTGCGCTGCTTATGTTAGACTGTCAGCGTGCATACCAAGCTGTGTCCATATTCTGAAGGATCAGGGGAGGCACTTCCTTCACTGAGACAGATATTTTTCCCTTAAAGTTATGTACTCTTTCTTGTAGCTGGAAATTGACATGGGAAACTACTATCTATGTGTGTTTATTGAAATTCAGAACCTGAAGATAAAAAGACTGATTATTTTTCCATCAGCTGCAAACAGTCTGGTTGTGTTTTCTAAATTACTATTATTTATTTACCTAACTGTGCAGCAAACTTTTTCAGTAGTTAATTTCAAGGCAATGTGCCAATGGTTTGGCAGTCTCCTGTAATGTTGCCTGCGTGATTTTGATTGCTATAATAAGTGTATCAAAGTGATAACTAGAGCTTTATCTGACACTCTCCAGAACCTTTTGTACAAATACCTTTCACACAAACCAAATACAGACCATGATCCTGTTGCTTATTTTCAGCTACTCCACTGATCTCTCTCTTACATTTTCCAGTGCTTCTTTTATTCATGTACTTTTGAGTTCTAAACCTTATCACTTCCAAACCTGTCAAAAATATGAAGGAATGGATCTATACCCATCTGCTACAAGTTGTTTATTGCTTTTTTTCTTTCTTTCTGTCTACAATAGAAATTCTGAAAGTCCTCAGAATTTGAGTCCTCTGTTGCTGTCACTTCACAGTGCTATGTCATAACGATGCAATAAAACTTTTTAAATGCTATTATTTTACCCCCATTTCAGCAATGTGCTGTTTAACAACAGGACAAGCTTGGTGTATGAGAACACACCACATGAAAGACTTGCCAGCTTATTTGGAGCCTCATTAATATTTGTGCTTGTATAGGGAAAGCATTCTCACAAGCATCACTTCAACTTGCTTTTACTGGAATTCACTGCAACTGATGATCATTTTACAAGTACTGTCAGCCTCGATATTATTTTGTCTTCTGTTTTTTGATGAGAATCCTGTGTCCATACACCAAAATTCCTATAATGGAAAATGGAATCAGCCAACAAAAGATGGTTATAGCAAACAAAAAAATCAAAATGTTTATGATACGTCTTAAATACTTGTGACATTTTTCAAGCTTTGAGGCTTGCAGCTATAGCGATCAGTGGCCTTGCTCTGGTATTTCTGAAGTCAGTGGGAGTTTCTATTATACCATCTGATTGAAAACAGAATCAGAGACAGTGTGGAGGGCCTTTTATAACAGCTGTGTAGAACTACACTTGACTAAATGGAATGGAGGTGAAGACCAAATGGTCTTAAAATTGTTTTAAAATGAATCCTCAGTTGTAAATTAATCTAGTATTTAATTATCATATAACTTTACAGGATAACAGTTAATGTTATAAACAAATAGATTGAGCTGATAATGATCTTAAAAGTAGTCAGTGTGTCCTGAATTTTCATAAGCCATAAATTGGTTTAGCTGTAGCAAAGATAAACTCAGTCTTCTATAAATATGTGGACTAAACCTTTGTTTTGACCTCCTCAATTCCTAATTATGTAATCTTTGAGAAACAATAAAGAAAAAAAGAAAAAAAAAAAGAAAAACAATGTATTTTTAATATGTAAACAGAACTTAGGGAGCTCAATGACATTGACTGCAGAAGTCATCCATTAGAGAAGGACAACAAGATATCTCAGTTTCAGTGAAGCAGCTTTGAGTAATACTCTTCTTTGTCTCAACTTAAGTATAATTGAAAAAAAAAAAAATCAATTAAATTTGTCCAGTGATCTCTTTAATAGCACTCCTTCATGGGCTGCTGAGGTGCAACTCTTTTCTGTCTACCTACAAGCAGCTCCTTCCTGAGAATACAAGAGCATTGCTCCTGCTGAGAGCAATGAATGATGATTTAAGTGTTCACATCACCCAGGGAACAGGAGCTAAAGGCAGCAGCTGCTATAGCTGTTCATGTAGAACCTATTTATTTCTCATAAAAAGTCAATTTGATGGACTATTCTCCAAAGTCATTTTAGATGTTTCTAAAAGAACTCTCTTAGAATATCGAGGAAGTCAATGGCTATGGGCTATCTGCACAAAGAACAGCACTCCTGCTTTCATACCTTCAAATGGCACTGTACAGAATTCTTCTAAATGCTCAACCATGTACAGGTCCAAATAATGACTGCCATGCTCCTAGATCTCTGTATATCCTTAGCTGCACAAGAAGATGGTGTCCTGCTTTGTTACTCATCTTCTGTTGCTATGTAGCTGGGCATGTATCCATTATCTGAATGAATGTGTGAAGCTTTCTGTTGGAATAGATGCAAAGAAACCAAAAACTAATTGCACCACCCACAAATACTGTGGCTGTCCATTCACCTCAGCCTGAGAAGTAGGTTCTTGGAGCATTCCAGACCCAGCTACCCAACCTGAGGTATGAGGCTTGGGGAGAGCCTAAAAAGATGCAAATTCTTTCTCTGAGCTCTGGCAGTGCTCCGTGCGTTCTTGTAATATAGTACTAGCCCAAGAGTATTAAACTGGGGGGATGGCTGGATGGCTGGATGGATGGCTAATAAATTTGGAAAGAGTACTAAGGGCAAATGCTTCCCAGTGTATGTACTGAAAACAGTTATAGCTTTCAGAATTTTAGGTCTGCATTCTTATAAATTGTTCTAAATAAGAAACAAATATGCTTTGACATTACCTGGAGAGTCATTTATTTCAGAGCTTAACTTTGCAGAAAATTTTTCAAAGATGATTTTTTATTATCATTGATCTCAGCTTAAATTATGCCACAGGCATTACTGGCTTCACTGTGAAATAGTTCCTTTAAATAAATATGATGCAAAGGGAAAAGGAGTTCTCAGATATTTCCTTGGTAAAGTTGGCTGATCAAATCACTTCTGCTACGCTGATGGCTCCAAAAGCAGCAATATTATTTTTGTTAATTCAGGAGTAGAGATAAAATGCGTTTCCTCTTTTCCATTACTATTTTTTCTTCAAAAATAAGAAAAAACATTATGGATATGTGTTAGATAAGAAAATGTCCAAAGGCTTCATAGCTTGTGAACAGCACCACTGTTATCAAAGCTGCCAGTCCTATGGAACTTCAGTTATGGTTTTTTCAGCATAGGAGACCTACAGTCATGGGGAAAGAGCCATACCACTGAATTATTCTTCTGTATCTTCACTTCTAGACAAGGGCATCCTTAACTACGTGCTCCAATCCTGAAATGGTTGTAGCACACCAAAAATGTATCTTTTGAAGTCTGGGAAGCTGTAATTGACCATACCAACAGCTTTTGTGCATTGCTGAGCTTTTGGTTATATCCCTCTCTCAGCCTTTTGCATTGTGATAGAAGAATAATTGAAATTCCATGTCTTTGAGGGTTTTTTTTTTTTTCCGAGGTGGAGAGAGGGAGACGTCTTTTCTGTGTGAAATTTGAGGGGAAGGATGGAGGGAAATGGTAGTTTACTTTGGTTTGATCAGGATACGTGTCCACGTTCCTGTACCTCCAGAGAATGCCATTAGCAGAGAAGGGCTATTGTTTCTTGAAAATACGCGTTTAAGTAGGCAAGCAGTAGTTACCTGACATTATATATACCATTAGAACAGATTTCATCACAAAATGCTCTGAATATCATTATAAGCAGGCAGTGAATGTCCTGCTGATGCAACAGAGCCAGAATTCGTTGGATCAAATGAAGGAAAACTGTGGCTATAGGGTTAGATGATTGATTTCAAGGGACAAGACTGAAAAAAACCTGCTATTGTCTGGAAACGGAGGAGTCAGGAAATAGTCATTTTTGGACTCAAGCTGCAGCACTCTGAGTCTAATTTCAATCATTATTTCAAGTTATCTGAAGCCTACTGAGTAACTTTGGATTTACGCGAACTCTGAAGCAGCTCACTTTGCTGCCCAGCTTAGTTTTACACCCTATTTGATTTAAATTGTTACAATTCACACCGAAGAAACAATCTGAAAGAGTTCTGTTCAAGCGGTACACTTTTATTACAGCTTTTGTATCCCCATCCGCCGTGCGCCCACTTCGCGGTCAGACATTCTTTGCTGGATTCCCTTTTGCTAATGCCGCGCTTCAGCCTCCCTACAGGGCTGCGTTCAGCCGGGCACCCTCCCGGACGGGCTGCGGGACCCGCCCGTCCCCCCACAAGCGCCGCGGCCGGTCGCCTCTAGCAGAAGCGTCTGAGCGGGATCCGCCTGCGCGGCGACCCACACCCGCGGGGTGGGGCTGGGGGAGGGAAGCGGGCCGCCACGCCCTCCTCGCCCCCTCCGCCACGGAGACGGGCCCGCGCCGATCCGGGACTCCCCTCAGCGCGCGGAGGGGCCGGCTGACCGCGTTGGCAGCGGCGGGCACGGCACCACGTCAGCTCGCGTGGGCTGCGGGGCCGGGATGGGCGACCCCAAGTGATGCAGCCCGCCGGCGGAGGGGGGAAAGGGGGGTGGTGGTCTGCTGTCCCGGTGCGGTGAGCGCAGTTCTTCCCGGCCTTCCTGCGAGCCGCGGGGCGGCCTGTGCGGCTCCCCACCCCGGAAGGCAGAACCAGACGTGGCGAGATCCCCTCGGCTGACTGCCGGGCGCGCAGGGGGGCCGCGGGGTGCCTTCCCTCCTCCCACACCGCGGTCGCCGTGGGGCTGCCGGCCCGTAGGCTGGGTGCGCTGGGGACGGGGGGACACCCGAGGCTGCCCCGCGCCGCACGCTGCGAGGCCGGGAGGGGGAACGCGCGGCTCCGTGCCCGCGGGGACCTCCGTGAGGAGGGCGAACGGCCGCGACGGGAAGGGCTGAGCTGCGGCCCCGCGTCCGCCGTAGGGAGCACGTGGCGCTGCCCGCGGTGGGGCGGTACGAGGGCTCGGGCAGGGGGTGCAGCCTTCCCCCGACCGCCGCCCCAGGCCCTGGACAGCTCCCGCTCCGACAGCCCTCGGAGCGCGCTCCCGGCGCTGCCCGCCGCCCGGCACCATGTCGGCCGGCCAGGACGAGAGCTCGGTGCGGGTGGCCGTCAGGTAAGCGGCGGCGGCAGGTGGGGGAGCGGGGCGGCCCTCCGCGGAGCTGCGTCCGCCCGGGGGAACGCGCCGCCGCTGGGAGCTCCGCGCGGGGCCTCTCTCCGACTTCTTTTTTCCCTTGGAAGCGGCGGAAAGGTGGAAAAACGCTTCCCGAGGCCGCCTCACCCGTCGAGCCGTTCTCGGCCTCGCGTTTTCGGCCGTGTGGCCGCACGCGCTCCCGCTGATGACAGCCCTGCTGCTGCGCCAGGCGGTGCGATCCGCGCGGCTGCTCGCGGCACACGGCAGTTTGGTAGGAGCCGTGCTGGGAACGGAGCGCCCATCGTTCGGGAACGTCGGCTCATTCAAATTACGCTTTTTTATCGGAGATAAAAATCTGGTGTTCGGCAGCGAGCTGCTGGCTCTTCTCGGTTTTCTACGTGAAGACGTTACGTTTGAAGAACTTCCAGATTAGCCCACGGATGTCTTAAGTTTCGGGATGCCTTTACATAATTCAAATATAAGAGGAAATAGACCTGCACGCACGCACACGTACGGCAGAATGCACGTTTGGGTTTGGGTCGTGGTGCTGAATGGGGGTTGTGGGTTTTTTCCTCTCTAAAGCGGGTTTTCTGCGTTACGTGCTGATGCTCCGGTGGCACAGGCGGTCAGACCTCGGGCAAGGTCTGTCTCTCCATTTGGGCTTTGCAGCCACCGCATGCGCTTCACCTTATGGGATAATTCAGGGACTGCACAGGAAGACAAAGCAGGTGGATAGCTGTGCTAAACAGGGCGTAGGAATGAGCCGTGCTGCTGAGAGCTGCTGCTGGTGGGTGTGTTGGGGGGGAACAGCTCAATAACATTTTTGGTAAACAGGCACCGCCCCTGTGTGATAACATGGGATGTACACTGCAGTTGTTGTGCTGCCCGTGCAGGGAGATGCTTCTTCGGGAGTGGTTTTCTGCCCGAGCCTTTTTCACACACAGAATACAGGGAGGTATTATTCTAAAGCACGATTAGGCTGTGTATTTAAGGAGGAAAATATGAGATAGGTGTGATCCCCAAAATAGAGCGTGTTGCAGGTTAGCAGACTGCTCTGTCATTTGAAGAAAATATTAAA
>JAOWBP010050863.1:0-17531 GCA_028571105.1 Tragopan temminckii | reverse complement strand
GGGTTGGAGATTTATGATCCTTGTGGTCCCTTCCAACCCTGGCCATTCTGTGATTCTGTGATTCTGTGATTCTGTAAAAGACATGATGCTGCTCACTTACACGATGCTGCTCACTAACTTTTACACATAAGCATGTGTGTAAAAAGAGAGGCAACAAGGGAAGACTTTGAAAAGTAAAGATGCTATTTACATATTTGATTTTCAGATTCCACAAATATGTAAAATCTGAAAGGACTCTCAGATTTAAGAGTTAGAAATCAACATGTGAGTGAATGAATTGTCTCAACAATATCATCACTAAAGTAATGTGATGCCTGCAGCAGAAAGCCACTGAAACAAGAAAAATCACTGTTAAGGCTGCACCATGCCATATGTCCTCTAATACCTAACAACAGGGGCACAAAAAGCAAGTCATTAAAGTTGCACCCTATTGTGCGTAGGTATTAGAGGACATATGGTGCATTTCAAGTAAAAGTATAAAATTCCATGCATTTCTTTTCTGGCAACTGTTTTTAACATAGGAAGCTTTTGTTGCTATTTTGGTCTTCTAGGAAAACTGCCAAAATTACAGCTTTTGATAAAAATGACAAAAAAACAAAAACAAAAAAAAAAACTTTCACACCTAAAACCTTTTGAATTTGCAATAGCTATTTACGTTAGATATGCATCAGCTTTCTTACCAAAAGTCTAGAAAGTGTTCTGTATTGAAACATTTCTAACTTTTTTCACCAATTAAAGAAACTGAGTTGACACAAGATGGGAAGAAGGCTCTTTTATGAAAATTGGTTAAAGGATAGCAAAGGGTAGGTCTCACCTGTGGAGTCAGGAGACAAGAGTAGCAATTGAAGAGGAGGGAGTTGAAAGGCTTGCTTTCTTTTTTTCTGAGAGGAAAACCTGAGAGTGATAACAACTGATATTCACGGAATCACAAAGGTGGATAAAGTGCAAGCTAATTAGCTAAGTTTGTGCATAAATGAACTTTTCCCATCTAGATATTCTTAAAGTAGATCAGAAGTACTATAAAGCAGCATTTCAAAGTGCAATTTCAAACACTGAAGATCCCTTAAATGAGACTGATATCTTAAAATGCAGACTTGAGGAGTTTCCCATTAACATTATTGTTATTTTATAGCCCTTTGCTTATTTTTCAAATTCATTCTTATTTCTCAATTTCAAAATTGTCACCCGTGTCCCCTTCATTAAGTGCTGAGTAGTCAGTTTTAAACAAAACATGGCAACCAGTGTAGTCCATTATGGTCCAAAGGGCTAGGAGTTAACAGTGGACAAAATGCTAGAAATAGGCTCAGGCACAACTCTCAGAAACACAGTGAGCAGATACGTAGAAGTACAACATGAAGACTCCAAATATGGTGTGATACCTTACAACTAACAACAGCGTAGACATTTTGGTATTCCTACACTTGATACTTTCCTTTTTCTTTGTTTTTAAACAGTTTTATAGGCACAAATCCAGTGGCCTTCCTCTTCTTACAAAGATTCCCTGACTGTACATCACCCATTTCTCCTGCAGCAACTCTTCCTGTAGTTTCTGTATATGACACAAGAAAGGATATATTTATTTTCCAGAGCAGAATATCCTTAGCTCAGGCTTTAATAAGGTAAAAGAGGAAAAAAATGGAAATCAATTATGTTCAAGTCTCTTTGAAGTACAGTGCAATAAAGCAAAAATTGTGCTATTAAAACAGACCCACTCCTATATTAACCTAGCATCTCATTCAGTCTGCGTTTTCAAAGAGTTTTTTTCTCCCTTGGTGCCCAGACACAGACATTTGAGATGTGCAGAACAGCAATAGGAACATTATAAAATGTCAGTAATTTCTGTGCATGCACATAAACTCGTTATTTTAAACAAAAAAGCCTTCTTAGATTTTTTTCCCCCCACAAAATATGTAAAGAGATTAGCTCACATTAAGGTCCAGTGGCCTGCAAAATTAAAACTGTTGGAGCAGAAAAAATCCCTGATCAGAGATTTTAAAATCTGAATGATAAGATCAACAATGGACTACCAACAAATATCAGAGGTTTGGAATAAATCATTTTGTATATCAGTTTTCTCAATGTTAAGATTAGTATTTTAGAACTCAGTTACCAAAGTAAATGGGTAACAAGTGTATAGGAAACAATTTTAAGTACATTATTGTGTTCACGCAGTAAAGGCTTCTCTTCATAAAAAGTGGACTCTGAAGGAAGTTTTCACCATTTTCATTATTTCGGCATATACTGTAAATGCATGCACACGTACATGGCTAGCAAGAACACTTCTACTATCGATGTTTATAGTGTTACCTTTTGTTAATATTATGGAGGATGGATAGAGAAAAGAATAAAAGTGCCTGCATTTACACTATTGTGGAAAGCAAATGTTTTGTGAATGGAAAAATATGAAGTCTTTACATACGAGAAGGTCATTTGCAGCCTAAGAAATATTAAAGTCTGCATTTCTTTTCCAAGCCACCTTTTCTTCAAATAGATGTTCCAGTTATTTAACTTTATCCAAATACCTCCCTGCATTACTAGGCTAATGGTAATATTCTTTAGAAGAATCCTGCCTGGAATTGTTTTGTTCATTCAGGCTTTCTTATGATATTAGTCATGCCATTATCAAACAAATTTCTTCTTGTTATTGATTTTTGTAAGGTTAGTTGCTACTAAGCCATAAAATTAAGATCATATGGGAAGAAGTGGCACTGCAAGCAAAATGGTGCTGTCCTGAGTAGGCAGGAGGAGTGCCCTGAAAATACCCAAATAAGAAGAGATGGAAATTCTTCCCATGGGAAAGCTTTCTTTCTTTTTATGATATGGATAGCTAATTACATATATAAAAAAAAAATCAAAGCATGCAACAGTATGTTATGATCTTATATAAAGCACACTAAACAGATATTAGATCACAATGCTCTGATATGCAAATAGTTCCATATAACAGTGTTCTAAAAAAGCAGCATCATGTAACTTACGTTTTCAGCAGAAGAATAGCTTGTTATTGCAATGAATGTCAGTATGAAAACTTAGAAAAACACAAGTTTATCTCATCAGATTATGGGTTGGGTGCCAAAACAAAGTTTACTCTGTCTGTTGTTGTTGTCCTTGGCTGCTTGAAAATACAGCTGGCAAAACAAAGCAGTCTGAAATCAAAGAGTACACAGACTTTCAAGTACTCAAACGGTGTTCATTCTCCAGCTCATCTACAACAAACCTTGGATTTTTGGGTGTGCTGGGGTGTTGGGGAGAAACAGTTGTCTGTGGTTTTTTTTTTGTTTTTGTTTTTGTTTTTGTTTTGTTTGTTTGTTTGTTTGTTTCCAGGGTTTGCTTAGGTCTTTTTTTTCATATTTAAGAACTACATTTTTGAAACTTGCCAGCTTTGGTCCTATTCTTAAAATGAGGGTTATAAATGACTGATCTATACTTCACAAAAGAAATATCTCAAGCTTCAGATAGACACCAGCCAACATTTGTAAAAAATATTGATTCATGAGGTGGATAATTCACAGCACCTGTTTTACATGAAATATTTTGAAACATACATTAACTTTTGAGGTGTTTTAAAGTATTGACGAGAATCACTAGTCACCCTTGACAGTGCCTTTTTTTTTCCTGAGTATTCACTTTCTCACAGCCCAAACAATAGTACTTCTGCCAAATAATGTCACGTTATGTGCTTTGAAGTTTTAGTTGGCATCTGTTTAGATATTTAATCTCTACGTTGGAAGAATAGTGTGCTCCATATGAGCCGGTACAAAGCTGCTCATAAACCAACAAGAGGCTGTCATGCTAAGCTGTCAGTTAGCTAACCTTTGCTGAGGGATTTCTCCAAGTACATAGGTCATGCTGAAAGTAATGCTTCCTATCTATTTCCATGGAAACTACAGCAGATACAATGAGCTCAGTATCACTGTCTGATAGAGAAAATTCTCAGCTACAAAATAACGTTTTTCAACAGTCACCACCATGAGCTATGCATCTTCACCAGCAATGAACATGAGCCTGTAGAAATCTGTACCAGTGGAGGTGACCCACTGTCACTGTTGTCACTGCTGAAACGTACTACTCACCACCTCACGGTGCTCACATCCACTATTTGGTCTCCATCAACGTTCCATTTCTACTGCACTACCTTCAGTTCTCTTTCATGTATCCTACAGAAATTCCTCTTTGCTACACTGCACACAGTCACTTCCCATCACCTGAACTTCTGTCTGGGCAAATGGCCACAGAGGCTCTCTGATTCCAAGCTACACACATGGGATGCGTGGTCATCTGCTCATACCTACAGGGACAATAACACTGAATCACAGAACCACAGAATGGCCAGAGTTGGAAGGGACCTCAAGGACCATGAATCTCCAACCCTCCCCCACCACACGCAGGGCTACCAATCTCCACATTTAATACTAGACCAGGTTGCCCAGGGCCCATCCAACCTGGCCTTGAATACCTTCAGGGATGAGGCATCCACAACCTCTCTGGGCAGTCTGTTCCAACACCTCACCACTCTCTCTGTAAATCCATCCTAAATCTTTCCTCCTTCAACCTAAAACCATTTCCCCTTGTCCTGCTGTTACCTACTCTTTCAAAGAGTTGAACTATGCTTAAGCTGTATGCTTATGGCTACCTGTACAAAACACTCATAACCCACATGCTAACTCTTGAGTAGCTGATCCTCATTTAATCATCTTTGGCTCTTCTATTACTCTATTGTGTTTGTCTGAAACGGAGCAGAGGTTTGTCAATGGCAAGGAGGTGACCGGGACTGATGAATGAGTAGAATATTATTCATCCATCAAAATATTTTTTCATTAAGAAAGCTAGCATGAACAGCTGGAAATAGCAGAGTTGACCAGGCAGCCATACATATTGGGGTATTTTTGCCCACTCTAATAGTTAATTTTCTCTCAGCTGGAAGACCAGATTTTTCTGTCTTCAAAAAATTTCTTCATGCTGGTTCATGTTCTAATAAAAGCATTCTTTGAGGGTTTCTGAAGCCTTTTTGTGGTTTTTCGATACCCACTTGAAAGAAATACTGCAGGCCAATTCATTTGAATGCTCCAGCTGAACTGGGCTGACACAGCATGTTAAAGAAATCCCCTCATTAGGCAGTTTTGAGATCATGGCAAGATCAAATTAAAATATTCCATTTAATTAAAAAAAAAAAAAAGAAAGACAACTTTAGAGCAAACTACTAATTCGCCTTTCTATATTTGTTTTGATTACAACAGAAACAGACTTTCTGCACTTCTACTACTTTTCTCTTAATCTGTCTGACTATTTCTCTTGACTCTTCCTCTCTTAATAACCCATACAAGCTTTGATGAAATTTCACAACAACATATATGTTTCACATCTCACAAATCCGTGGAAAGTTGTGAAGGTGAATAGAAAGACCCTGTTAGTGACCCAAGTGAAGAAAAGATTGCAACCGCTGCTCAGCCTTCATTAGACGTCAGAAAATCCACAGAAAACTAAAGTGGTTTCTGACAGCAGGAAATACTTGGTAGAAACACAATATCTGTAACAGAAGAAGATATCATCTGTAAAACAAATCTGTAGTAAACTAGGCCTTTTTAGCTCTGGTACTCAAAAAACCCCATAAAAGAGTATCATCAAATGTATTCTTGTAAGAGTTTGCATGTGTATATCTCTTCAGCAAGATCAAAGCAAGCTTTGTTATTCAATAATACTATAGTAGCAAAAATGCATAGGGCACTGCAGTCAGGGCTAATGGAAAGTCCTTTGACTACACCATTGTCACAATTAAGAGTGGAAAATTGTTAAACAAAAGGTTTCAAATGATTTGCTGAAGACTTTGTTGCATTTCCTCTAGTATTCTTTCCTACCTCACAGTGACTGTTCAACTTAGATAGACTACACAGCTATGATGGAGTGATGGCATTGGTGGACAAAGGAAGAACAAGGAATATCATCTACCTGAACTTCTACAAGGCTTTTGACATGTTTTCATACCACATCCTTATCTCTCCATTGAAGAGAGACAAACTATTCAGAGATTGAAGAATTGGTTGGAAGGTTGCAGCCAGAGGACTGTTGTCAATGGCTCTGTGTCCAGGTGGAGGTCTGTCCTGGGACTCTTCAATGTCTTTATCAATGACCCGGATAGTGGGATCTTGTGTACCCTCAGAAAGTTTGCTAATGACACTAAGCTAAGTGGTACAGTTAATACAATAAAAGGAAGGGATGTCATCCAAAGTACTAGGCAGGCTTGAAAATTGGGCCCATGTGAACACAATGAGATTGAACAGGTCCAAGTGCAAAATACTGCATTTGGATCAGGGCAATCCCAGATATGTGTACAGACTAGGAGAAGATGTCATTGAGAGCTGCCCTGTGGAAAAGGACTTGCACACTTCTGGTAGATGAAAAGCATTCGAGGAGCCAACAGTTTGCATTTGCTGCCTTGAAGGACAAATGCATCCTGGGTTGCATCAAAAGAGGCCCTGTGTGAAGTATTGTGTTCACGTCTGGGACCTCATGCACAAAGATATAGAGATGTTGGAGCAGATCCAGAGGAAGGCCACCAAGATTATCAGAAAGCTCCTATGAAGAAAGCCTGAGGAAGCTGGGTTTGTTTAGCTTGGAGAAGGGAAGGCTGTATTAGGAGGAAATTTCTTACTCAGAGTGTGGTGAGGCACTGGAACAGGTTTTTCAGAGAAGCTGTGGATGCCCCATCCCCAGACATATTCTAGACCAGGCTGGGGCCATGGGCAGCCTGATCTGGTGGGTAGAAACCCTGTCCAGGGCACAGGGATTGGAAGCAGATGATCTATAAGGTCCTTTCCAATTCAAGTCATTGTGTGATTCTATGATTCTATGATTCTATGAACTTTATATATTCACTGTCTCCGAAGTTGATTACTGAATGTTCCTGGTTCTGTAAATTGTAGGTTACCCATGTGCTTTTTACTTCACAGTGGAAAAGAAAGCTAACAGGCTGAGGAGAGATTCTGTCTGTGCTTTATTCCTTTTCAGTTTGAAAATACACAGGTGAGTACTATTACATAATTTTTATCCACTTACAATGTTTAAAAGAAAGTTTCTCCATTTTATGGCTGGAACTCGGCATACGAGTTGAGTAGGTATGAAGAAAAGTAATAACAACATTCCAAGACACCTTGTGATGTGGATTTAGGGGCCTGGAGCATCTCTCTTGTGAGGATAAAGCTGAGAGACCTGGGACTGTTCATCCTGGAGAAGTGAAGACTGAGGAGGGATCTGATCAGTGCTTACAAATATCTAAATCTAAATTGTGGAAGTCAAGTGGATGGAGCCAGGCTCTTTTAAACGGTGCCCAGAGACAGGACAAGAGGCAACCTGGAACACAGGAAGTTCCATCTGAACTTAAGGAAATGCTTCTTTACTGTGAGGGTGACAGAGCACTGGAACAGACTGCCCAGAGAGGTTGTGGAGTCTCCTCCTTTGTAGATATTCAAAACCCACCTGGACGCTTTCCTGTGTAACATACTGTAGGGCACCTCATTTAGCAGCAGGTTGGCTCAGTGATCTCCAGAGGTTCTTTCCAACTCCTATGGTTCTGTGATTCTGTGATTTCTTGGAGACCTTGTTAGAATTGTGTCACCTTGCTTATTTTCCAGTTACATACTGGAAAATACTGGATTTACTCATTGCTTTCATTTTTCCACTGAAGTAAAAAAAAATTCATCTTGTTCATTTCATTTTTTTTTTCCTTTGACATCTTTAAACTGTTTAGAGAGACTGAAATGCCTTGTGCTGCTGAACTAACCAATCAAATTATTTAACAATTCTTAGTACATAACTATTTTTTACATTCCCTCAAAAATGACACAGTGCTTCAATAGCTTAATTATCTAAATTTCAGCCTCCTCAGGTGTATCACATAATCATAGAATGGCCTGGGTTGAAAAGAACCTCAAAGATCATCTAGTTTCAACTCCCCTGCTATGTGCAGGGACGCCACCCACTAGACCAGGCTGCCCAGAGCCACATCTAGCCTGGCCTTGAATGCCTCCAGGAATGGGGCATCCACAAAATGTCATCTGTATGTCATCTGGACCAGAAAAACTGAAAAATGATCAGCCTTTTCAAGAACTGTTATTCCTTTCTATTAAGGATTCTTCTGTTTTAAGGCTTTGGCCCAACCATATTGTTTACTATTTCCGAGAGTTCAGTTGAGATGGAATTAGAGAATTATACAAATTGTTATCTGCAATAGTTAAATTCTTTTTCTTTGCTGAAAAACTTCCTGAGAAGAAAACTTTTCTAAATACGTGTGTATAAAATGAAAAGAAAAAAGCCTATTAAACTACCAGCTATTTTAACTAGATAATGACTCCATTCTGTCTATAACTTTTTCTGCAGAGTATACTTCTTTAAATGGGGCAATCTGCATCTGAGTTGGTAGCAGTAAGTACTTTAAGCTGATTTTAGAGAACTTTTAGCATGGTAGGCCTTCAGATTGAGAAACAGACTTTGTAATGGAAAAAGCAATAGAGGGACCGCAGTGGGTAACCAGTGTTCTTCTCTGCGTTCAGGGATCCCCTTGGACAGCAGAGAAAGATTCTGGGAGCTCTTTGGCCAATCACTTTTCCAGCTGATTAGCTAGATCAGTAATACCACAACCCATTTCAGCATACTCTAATAATCATGTCGAAGCCCTCTGGAGGTTTACAGACTTCTACAAAAATGATTAGCAATCTGAATGTGCATATTTTTCAGAGGTGTGAGAACTGTAAAGTATTATATTTGTAACGAGCTAGCATTTTCTTCCCCCATGTAAAACGTTGGCAGAAATCACAATAAATAAATACAATGTCAGGTTAGAAAAAATGTTGTAGTTTCATGTTGTTGGTTTGCAAATTGAATTTTTACATAAAATTTACACTAAATGGAACCTCATTATACAGTGATGAGGTCCAGTATGATCCAAATCATTAAAATCACTGTACTGCTTAATGATTCACTAAGTGGTACTGCAGTGTCATAAATTTAGCACTAGTTTCATGATTCAAAACACCAGACTGAGACACCAGCAAATCGTATGTGGATCATTAAATTTACAATGAATGTCAGAGATGAAATAAGGGGGAAAAAACACTTTGAGAGATAGGGATAATATGTGCTCTAAGGTGACATCCATCAAGATAAATGATCTTATACCACTTATGCTTGGATAATAATGGGGGGTTGTTTTTTTGTTATTCTTCATTCTGTAATTTCTAAAAGGGTTGGAAATCCAAGCCCTTTAAGAATTAAAGTAGCTGTCATTTTCCTGAGTACTGTGTGATCTGTTTTATTTGTATTTATACAATGTACATACGCTGTTACATTTTTCTCTGACCCCGCTGCGCGATGTTCTCCCCTCAGCGGGATCAGAATATGTCAGGTCTGTTAATTTTACAGAGCTGCCCTTGGATTACAATAGTATAAATTGAACACTGTTAGTGCTATTGGAGAACTAGAAATTAAATGTGAATTTAATGGAGTGTTTGGGTTTGGGGTTTTTTTTTTGTTGGTTTTCGTGTGTGTGTGGATGGGGGGGGGAGGGCTGTTTCAATCAGAATTTTCTATTATAATAAAAAATCACATAAAGAAGAACTTCCTCTGTAATAATAATATAATTTCTCTTTTATATTTCATTTGTACAGACATTCCAACCTACATTAGTGAATATAAAAAAATCTTAAAGACATGATACTGTCTTATTCAAGATACAAGTATGGAATACTTCAGCCTTTACTTCTGAAGAGACAGAATATTTCATTTTTTCTTTGATTGAGTATTTCACTGTTTTAACTCTTCTGTGATTCTCTGTCATTTTTACTATCAACAAATCATTAGATACTGTTCGTTAGCTACATTTTTCAGAATTGCTATTTCATAACTGAATTTAGAGGAGCAGTGCATAGATTTCCACATGGAAGTAATGCACAGATTTTCCTTGGGAAAAAAATGTCAGTTACATAGAATCATAGAATCAAAGAGTCACCAAGGTTGAAAAAGACCTCCAAGATATCCAGTCCAACATTCCATCTCTCACCAATATTTTCCACTAAGCCATATCCCTCAGTAAAGCATATAAATGTTTCTTGAACACTGATCAATGTCACTGGATAGCAGAATTTAAAGTTTTCTCAGAAAGATGGAAATTAAATATAATGACGTGCACATTTGTGAGTTTTATTACTATGTGAAGAAATAAGAATTCTGAAATTTCTTACATATGAAGGAGAAATAATGAAGAGATCTCCCCAGTTTTGTCACACTGAATTATTCAAAATTCCATCTTCCTCCATTGCACCAAGTTACCAAATGCAGTAAAGCATAGGACAAAAACATTATGAGACACTGCACTTGAACAAAAAGAGAAAAAGAAAAAGGTGCAGAATGCAAAAAATACATTATTATTTGAGAAACTGTGTTGTTTTTGTTGTTTTTTAATGGCAACCTAGTTATCCTAAGGCATGTGAAAGATACATGGAACTTGTTCTCTTCTTTTATTAAGATATTTGCAGTGTAGCTATAAGCATACAAGACAACAACAACAACAAAACAACCACAAAAAACATAAAATACTCCTGGTTATGTGGTGACTGTGATCATGAATCCACTTACAATCTAAATTGGTGTTATATGCAATTACTAAAAGGAACAATTAAGAAAACACAGTAAAAGTCCATGAGATCAGTCTCAGTTTCTCTCAGGGAATTGCCTCCTTGGTAAGTGCTTTTGTCCCCCATTTTTAGGCTTCTGGCTTCATGAGCAAACTTATTCTCTATTGTCTGCTCTGACAACCTTTTTTTTTCCTTTCAGAACATAAGGTTTCTCCCTTTCTTGCATCATTCCATAGGACTAATTTCAAATTCAGCCCACACTTTGCATGGTGGAAACAATGATTCATGTTATTACAATAAGGGAGGTTTAGACTGCAGATAGATATTCATTCTGGGTCAAGGAGCATAGAGACAAAGGAGAAGGTTTTTGGGTGCATGTAGCCTTCTTTTGGACATATGAGAGCTTAAGCAGTGGAAAAGAATTCAAGAGCTAAGCAGGACTTGAATTAGTGTGAAGTAGCATTTTACACACCCACTTTGACAGCTGTAGGATTTTAGTAAAAAGGCTGCTTGGAAGTATAGTATCTGTTGTAAGGAGTTTGCAGGCCGTATGGACTGTGAAACTGTATTTAAGAATGATGTATGTCAGCCAACCTGGATTTAATATTTTCACTCCACACTGGTCTGGTAAAAGTGGTGAGATGAAAGGAAAACGAATTAATTTACCTTCAGACACAGGAAATGCTACTAAATTTGGATATGTGAAAATACTGAACTTTCACTGGGGAAAAAAGTAAATGATTTGAGGCCCTAGTGATCACACGGAGAATCCAGACAATTTGACAGGTATGAATTTATCTCACTTGTGAATGAATAACCTTTGGTAACTCGCTTGAGACTTGGATATTCTGAATACATTTTCTCTGGAACACTTCAAAAGACGAAGTTCATTTCTGTCTCTACCGAATGGCCCCTTTGGTTACTTTCAGTTTAGTGAGTTTTTGCTTTGCAAGTTTGGAAAATTAACATAATAAAAGCCTACTAGTGAGTTTTAGTCATGTAGGAATGAAGCTAGATTAACTCTTTGATTGTTCTGAAGTCTACACGATCTTTTTTTTTTTATCAACTGAGAAAGGCTTCACTGATCTCGTGTAAATCTTACTTCTGCTGTACAAGGAAATTCACTTATCTTTGAAAATGCAAGGGTACATTTTCTAAGAAATGTTTCAGTATGTTCACAGAGTGGCTTCAGCATAAGCCACTTTTTTGCAGCTGAAAGAGAGGTGGTCAGTTGTGTCAGTGAGCTAAAACTACCGCACAGGGACCTGCCTTAAGGTGTGCAAATGTACACTGCCAAGAGTTGCTCCATACCTTCAACAGAGGTAGGAAGCTGGGGATATAAATGAAAGCAGTGGGCATGGACTGCACCCCAGCTGATCCTCAAAACTGTGCATGACTGGGTTGTAACAGATCATAGTTTCCAGAGTGTTTTGTCTGTGAGTAAAATCCATTAAACTTGCAGATGAAGGTAACCATTAATGGATATCTTCATTCCAGTCACCATCAGCTGGCAACCATGACAAGTACAAAAGGAGTCAGTTTTTCTTCTCAGACATGGAATTATAGAATTGTCTGAGTTGGAAGGGATCTTTAAAGGTCATCTATCCAACTCCCCTGCAATGAGCAGGGACATGCAGAACTAGATCAGATTGCTCAGCCTGACTTTGAATGTCTTCAGGGATGGGGCACCCACCTCTCTGGGCAGCCTGTTCCAGTGCTTCGCTAACCTCACTGTAAAAATCTCCCCTATTCCAGTCTAAATCTCCTCTCTTTTAGTTTGAAACACTGTGTTCAATTTTCTCTAAGGGTTCAGCAGAACAAGTCTGGGAGTAGTAGGTTACTGGTGCATACAGGAGCAAGTCACATCAGCTCACTTGCTTCGTAATGATTTATGTATAAGTTATTTGTTCCCCAGGACATATGACAGTTTGAGGTTATTCACTCTTTTATAAAAGAATAAGCTAATTTTCATGCGTCATGAGGCAAGGCATAGATGGCTGCCAAACACAGGAGACCTGTTGCTGTGTAGTAATTCAGAAATATATTAGTTGGGCCAAAACATGGGACTTTGAAAAGAGAGAAATCCCACAAATTCCTTAAGAGATTGTATTTGTCCTGTACTCAACTATGGTATTTTTAAATCTTGTAGTCTGCCTTTATGTTCTGAGTTCATCCTGAGCAGCTAACAAGCAAGTACACTTCTAATGCCTGTGATCACAGAAGCACCAGTTAGAAACACAGCTCAAGAGTGATGCTCAGCTTCAAATAAAAAAAAATCTAAATTTAGTTTTACAAGTGCCAAAGCATGAATTAGATATCCAGACTTCCATCTAATCAATACAGTGAATAGATTTTGGAGAATTGAAAATCAACCCAAAGTACATAACGGCATTTAGTCAAACATATAGCCCACCTGCTGGTATCAACTAACAATGAGTTGACCACAAAGGGAACTTAGACTTGTAGTTCCTATGTAAGTGCTGACATTTAGACACTGAGACTAGGTTTTGCTGCCTGAAGTGAATAACTCTTGGGGATGTTGATCCATTGCTTTAGTGTATTCTCCAGTACTCATTTTGGAAATGCACCAACCTTGTAAGGTCTGACATACCCACCTGATATGATCCAGACAGAGAATATATACATATTTTTCTTTCGCTGGAAGATTCTTCTTTTGTTTACATTTGAGAAGATCTATGTTGTTTATCTAGAGGAAGGACTGATAACAATTCTCATTTATGTATCTCATAACAGAGGTTTTTGTTTCTTTGTCTATTCTGGATTACATTTGAAGCTTCAGCATGGCAAGGAACAAACTTCTGTTCTAGACAGTTTTTCTAATTGCTTTAATTAAAAGTGCAAAAGCAGATATATCTTGAGATCTGTTTTGTTCTGGGTCCTCCTTTCTGTCTTGATCAGACTGTATCTTATTATCTTTACCTGTCTATTCCATGTTATTCTTCTATGCTTTTTTAAACACCACATAGCTCATGGAGCTGTGAGGCCTACACTGTGGCCTTCCGTTACTTGAAGGGAGCATATCAACAGGAGGGGAAATGGCTGTTTACAAGAGTGGATAGTGATAGGACAATGGGAATGGTCTTAAACTGAGACAGGGGAGGTTTAGGTTAGATAGATAGGAGGAAGCTTTTCACACAGAGGATGGTGACGCACTGGATCAGGTTGGCCAAGGAGGTTTTGGATACCCCATCCCTGAAGGCATTCAAGGTCAGGCTGGATGTGACTCTGGGCAGCCTGGTCTAGTGGTTGGCAACCTTGCACATAGCAAGGGAGTTGAAACTAGATGATCTTTGAGGTCCTTTTCTACCCAGGCCATTCTACGATTCTATGATATGATTCTAATTTAGTTGGAAGCAACTAACATATATTCTTTTGATATCAAAATGGTTCACTGGAGTTTTTTTTTCCAATACTTTTATATATATTTCTGTAGAATATAACTTTAAAACTACATTTTGTATTTGGAGAATAAGGAATGTGTATGTTAAGAAATCTTAAACATGGAAATAAGGGAACAGATATTCTATGGAAGTTAAGTAATTCTGTATCTCCACATACTGATTTCATACCATGGATGCAGTCTAACTAGTTAGCCAGTTGTAGTATAGTACTGTACGTACTGTAATTCACTATTACCATTTTTAGCAAAGATTAGTTTTTAAAATCTCTTTACAACTACAAAAAAAAATTGATATTTATCATGAAATCTTTTCATGATACATTCCATCCCCTCTTGTCCTGTGAATCAATGCCTAATGCAATGTTACTTAATTATATACATATGATCTAATTATATTCTGAGAAGGAATCCTCCTCCTAATAATATTAGGAGTAATAGTAATAGTAATAGTAATAAATACAAGAGTGCTTCAGGGATGGATAGACTAAAGCAACAATGCTCTACAGAGTTCTGTGTAGTGATTCTCATCTAAAGAAAAAGCTGAAATGTCGTATAAAGATGGAGCATAGTAAAGGTGACTGATTTGTCACTTTTTGCACCAATTATATCATACACCATCCAGCTACTTTACAGAAATTTTTTTCATAATGTTGGCTGAAGGTACTTATTTCTGTTGTTGATTTGACCCATTTAAATTATGCTACTGTTTTTATGAAAGCTTGTAGTGCTTCTTAGAGGAGTGACATGTTTTCTTTTTAGCTTTTTAGCTTAGTGCAAGAAAAGATGAAGAAGAACACATGCATCAGCTGTTATAATTCACCTAGTTCATATCGGTCTCGTTACTGTGGTTTCAGAAGAATGTCAGAACTGCAGCAAATGTATTACTCAGGTGACAACAATACTGAAGAAGCAAAATCTCCCTGCTTAGGTCATTGCTACCCAATTTGAATATCATTATTGCAATTTCATAATTGTTACATATTTTGTAATCTCCTAAGCATATATATGTAGATTGCTCCAAAATTAATGTCTCCTATTTAGTACCATGAATACAACAGCTACAAGGAGCACAATAACACTGTTTGATAGAGCAAATTCTCATCTACAAAATATTATTTTTCAGTGTAGTTACTGGTATGAGCTATGCTTTTCTTGCCAGAGATAAACAAGAGAATGTGAAGCTCACAGAGGTCTGCACCAGTGGAGGCGACTCATTATTTCAGAGCTGCTATGATGGCATTGTTGCTAGGAAAATGTTGCCTGTGCAGTCCATCTTTCATCTTCACATACAGATCTGGACAATATGGTGGGTAGGGTAGGACAGTCCAGCCAAGATTGGCAATGTGCTCCAAGGTTTTCAATTTGGTATTGGTCCTGGCATTATTATTTTCCAAGAGAAAAGCTGCCCTCTTCTTTGTCCTGACTCTGAAAGTTTGACCTATCAGTTTAGTCAGTATCATGACGTAGCAGTCAGAGTTGATGATTTGTCTGTGCTCCAGGAAATCCAGAAGGATCACCCTTTTCCTATCCCCGAGGACAGTGCTCATCACTTAACCTGCTTAGGGCTGCATCTTAAACTTTATCTTCAGTGGGAATTTTACATGTCACCACCACTCCATGGACTGCCATAGGCTGTTGTATTCCAACACTGTCACTGCAGTTTCCAATACTGAAGCCAATATTGAACTCCTTACACAGTTCCCTGGTTGCAATCTGCTGACTCATGCAGATCAGCTGATTGAAATACTCTTCATTTCATGGCGCGACAGCTGTGCATGGCTATCTGTAATGTGTCTTATCTTTCACATTTCTGTTGCCACTACTGAAACACAACACCCATTGCCTCACTGTGCTCACATCCACTGTTTGGTCTCCATGAACATTCAGCAAGCATCAATGAATGTCAATGGGAACCATTTTCACTTTTGCTCAGATGCACTTCCACATCAGACACCATTTTGTCTGACTGCTCCTCTGCTGCCATCTGTCACACAGCAACAACATGTAACAGAATACTGGCAGGAAGGTTCAGCCTCTACTGCCATACAACCATCACCTACCTCTGATGTCATGAGCCAACTAATAAAGTGGGAGAAATTATTTTCAGAGAGCATTTGTAGAAATCTAAAATAATGACCTGCATCCTAGAAGGGCATGTTGCTCTCCATTGTCTGTATTTGCCTAAAGTTCCTCTGAGTGCAGTGATGTCATCTTGTACCCTGAGATAGCAGCAATGAAAATCACAGTTCATCGCACCACTCTTATCTATTGTCTCTTGTTACTGAGAAATGGCAGCTACTTGGGCTGCGGGCTACCTTAATGCTATGTTTAGGATAATAATGTCACAGGCAGGGACCCAAGAATATGAAAACAATTTATATTCTTCATATGTTGTTATGAGTTTTTCCTCTGCTTTGGCTGTTTTTCTCACGATTTTTGTTGAAAGAAAAGGATATTTTTCCCTACGTTTAGAAACACATTGCTGTCAGCATGTGCTATATTTAAACAAATTTATTGAAATAATCTGTTCTGTTTTCATTTTGCAATGTTGCTTTGATTCATATGAAATCTATGTTTCTACTGACAATCTTTTTCTGTTGTTTTGGTGTCTCCTTATGAAATTCCCTCCACTGTGAAAGGTTTCTGGATCAGACCACGTCCCCAGATTGAATTCCTTCTAAGTTGCATCATAGGTATGAACCAGAAGAAAAGATACTGTTGTAGAAAGCATATCTGAAGTCATTTACAAGCATGTGAGAACAAATGTAATGGGAATTAAATCATTATTCTGAATCAATATAAGATGTTCATAAGTGAGACTATATGGTAATGACTGGGAGTGGCCAAAACTAATTTGGGATCATTAGGGAGGAACATGTGAAAATACTTGCAAACATGGAAGACCAATTGTTTATCTGAGTTACTTTCTTGTGGTGCTGCATCTAGAGCTAACCATTTTCAAAATAGTTATCTCATAGGAATGGTAGATACTAAAGCAGTACATGTGAAACGTCTGAACCTAGAAACAAAGAAGTATACTTAGTTTGGTCTTTTAAAGCTAAAGAATGTCTCATAAGATACTTTCATTTGTGAAATGATGTAACAGCAGATGAGTTTGTAAATTTTTATGCATTTCTTTGCAGTTTTTTCCTTTTAGAGTTGTCCTGACTAATTGCAGTGGAATCACTGCATATTACTGTGACAGTACAAATCGCAGGTAGCATGTAGAATAAAAGAATGTGAATTGGATAAATAGGAAAAATAATTAAATTTCTAGGGGAAAAAAGAATCTGTCTGATACTTAACTAACTGGAGGGTGATTATTTGTAAGTATATGAAATACTTCTATTAAGTGTGGTTGACCAGATTTACTAGTCATAGAATCACAGAATCACCAAGGTTGGAAAACCTTATCTCCAAGCTGGAGGGATGTGGATTTGATGGGTGGACCACTCGATGGATAAGAAACTGGTTGAAAGGCCGCA
>JAOWBP010050862.1:0-17533 GCA_028571105.1 Tragopan temminckii | reverse complement strand
CACAGACAAAGTGGACTGGGAAGCAAGAAGTTTATATTTAGATGGCTGCTTCTTTTGGAGCCAATTGCAAACCTAATGACATGATTACAGCACTGAAAAGTGATCTAAAGTAATAAAACGAAGGATATTTACCGTGAGGACAGTTGTGTTTTGTTGTATGCTTAAGAGAAAGAACATGTTTGGCTAAGATACTTTTAACACATGGCTTTTTTTTTTCCTCCTCCTTTATTTTTCTTTTTTTTTTTTTTTTTTTAGTACGTAAAGGTTTCCAAACAGAGTGACTCATGAGTGCAGCACTCCCATTCCTGTTTCGTTAGCTGCCTCACTACATAGGCACCGAGTTGCTGGGAACACAGGATCTTTTACAAACTTATTGCTGCTGCTTCTTCACCAGCAACTTTAACTTTTTGGTGCTTCAGATTAATTACATTTTCATTTTTTCTTGCTCTCCTGGTTGAAGATGTGATTTCTGCTCATGGGAGACTCTTAATTGTTTGACTAAGGGAAGTAGGCCAGGTAGAGATACAGAAATTCTACTGTTAGGGAACTTCTGGGTTTTTAGGTCCCCCCCATCTCTTCTGCATTTTCCTTATTCCTTTTCAAAAACTTAACTAATTGCTTACTGATATAATTGAGGTTTCCTGACTCCATGATTCATGCAATTCTCTGTTGTTTGAAGACTTTTTAATTTACATGGGAAATCTATGTATGACTAATTTATACCACTTGATTTAGTTTTTTCCTTTTTCCTCCTGTTTCCTTTTCAGCTCGCTCTTTAGCTGGAATGTTTTCTCCTTTGTATTATTAACAGACTGATACTTTAACTAGCGAGCAGTGATCCTGTTCTCCTGAAGCTTCAACTCAACTGAATTCACCATCCTCTGTATTTCAGAGCAAGCTCTCCCAGCCCCCTCTACCATGACATTACTGCTTCATCCTGGGAATAATTCACCTGATGCACCCTGAGACCATGCTGCCTTTTCACAGGGTTATGTTAATGGCTAAAATTATCAGCTAATAAATTCAGATGTAGTTCTCCCTGTTGCTTCCCACTTGTCTTGGGTAAAATGAAATTTAGTAAGTTTATGAACCACATCATAGGTCATAAAAGTTTTTGTATTTTTTCACATATCTCTGATTTTTCTACTTCTGTCTGAAAGCAAGGGAGCAAAATCTCTCCCCTGCAATCTGTATATTGGAGCTCCTTCTTCAGGTGAAATTCTCACTTGGGTCAAAGGAACGTTTACCTGAAATGGGGACAGTTGATGGAAATCTCTGCTACCCTTTTTTCCAAGATATTTTCTGGAATCTGAGTCCATGTTAAACTGGCAGCAGCTTCACCCATCAGTCCAGGAGGCAGGATAAAGCAGTAGTTTCAATGCTTTCTTCTTCTGCTCCCATGTGTGTGTCTTCCATCAAGGGCTGTGAAATACATAAACCTCTTCCTTGTGGAAGGAGGGATTTCTCCTGGTCCTGCAGGTGTAGCACTTCTCTGGTTCCTTTTCCCTAAGCTGAGATGAACTCACTGTTGTTCCTTCTTGGGCATCTGTAGAAAATTGCCAGAAGGTGTTCTCCAAAGGTGAAGAAAAATGTCACAGGCAAAATGCAGAGTTGAGAATTTGGTTTACGTGACTCCACCAGCTGTAGAGGGACATCAAATTCACTTTTATCTCCCCACCATCAAAAATGTAAAAGAACTTATGCATTTTGCTATTTAGATGGAAGAATCTGTAAAAAAGAATAATTGGGCCTTGAGGAGAGATTGTAGAATATGGTTTAGAATAATGCAGTAAAACTAAAACAGTGGAATTTAATGAGGGAGTTTCCTATTTTATTAAGCTTTCCAGATTCCAGAGCTCCAGATAAAGATCTAGGTGTTTTGCTGTTTGCTTTATCAAAATCAGAAAGCAGCTTCTAAACCATAGTTACGGTGACAGACACCTGCATAAACTCCTCTTGTATTAACTCCAAGCTGTGTTAGCACTGAACAGCATAAACATCCCTCATCTATTAGCTAATTCTGCTACAGTTGACTGTTGATTTCACAGGAAAATATATTAACTGAACATAAATATCTTGAATTGAAAAATAAATAAAATTACAATGAAACAAAACAAAATACATTAAAATTAGAGTAAGTGGGTATCTGAATCAGCATAAAGGAGTCTATACCCAACTGTTGGATGGTGTAGTTCAGTGGAGGATGCCTGAATATAGCTGCAGTGATGTCTTTCCAAGGGAGCCATGTCTCTGGTGCCATACTGGTAACTCTTTCCTGGCAGTATTTTTCCAAAACTATATCTGACTCAGAGAAAAAAATATTCAAAAGATAAATGAAAGACTCTCTGTGGGCTGTACCCTCAGATCAGGTGAGGGGCTCCGTTGCTCAGAGGTTGTGTGTGAGGAGTCAGGCTCAGTTCTCACCTTGTCACGCATTGCTTTTTCTATGCAGAATGAAACTGACTATGTGGGAAGGAGATGGGAGATTAATACCCAGAAAACTTCATTCTTACCTCACACTAGTTTTGCTTCATTGTACATTATGAGGTGAGATTAGCTAGCTGTACAGTGAGATGAGCATCCATCCCTTCCATAACATTCAACACACTCAAAAAAAAGCAGTAGTGGATCTGCTGATGCAAGGCTCACAAAAAGTTAACGATGAAGGATCAGTCTTCCTTTGCTATTGCTTAGGTTATTTTTATTGGTATTTTACATGAAAATTATTATTCAGCACTGAATAAATGGATTATTCTATTACATTTGCTCACCTTCAATCTCTTACTCTCTAACAGATACACAAAATTTCTCCTCACTGTTATTTTTCTACCTTGCCAATATTCAATTGCTGTGTGGACAACTGTTCATAGTAAAGAGTTTTAATACTTTTACTTTAGTTGCCAATGTGAATTCTAGTGGCTAATATACTTGATTTTATTTGCAGATGGGATTTGACCTTCAGCTGCCCTGGGTAAGTCACCTCCTGCACACTGAGATGTCAATGGATTAATACTGAGTGGGTTAAATTTGACTTTCAGGCCTCCTAATTTGCTATTTGCTGTTGTGCCTTTGGCTGGACCATGTTCTGAGCATCTAGATGGAGCTGTAGGTGTCCCTCTTCATTGCAGAAGAGTTGGACTAGACAACCTTTAATGGTCCCTTGCAACACAAACCATTCGATGATTGAATGATTTTTAATTACCTCTGAGAAAGTGCTCAGTGCCTTTTGAATAAATTTCAACAGTCTTGGAGAAAGGTGGCTTCTCCCCATCTCACCTAATATTTGCTTCCAGTTGAAGACCAGGTCCTCTGCTGTCACCTTGAGTCCCTCCTTCCTTGGAGTGGACATTCTCCCCAGTAGGGTTCCAGCTATAGATTTCAGTATGGCAACAGATTGATTAAGCAAGATTGCGCTCTCTTTAAACCTCAACAAGACCTTGCAACTCATGCCACGTTGTATCTCCCACACTTCCACATCACTATGAGTGTCACGAGCTTTGCTATACCCCACAGTGCATGTGAGCCACAGCTCAGTACCTCTGTGCAGAGAGAAGTCCTCTTTGTGTTATGAGGAATAGCTAATTGCACCATACAATTGGTTCCTTTACATGCTTTTGGAGGTAAATTTTTTCAGTTTTAAATTGGCTATCTGACTGGTTGTAGTTTTGAAAATTAATTTGGATGTTAACTAATATCTGGTTCATATCCTTGAGGATTAATAAAGATTGAGTTACTTATGAATAGGTATTCCCTACTGTTATATAGCAATTGTTTAAAATACTTGAAACTAGGTCCTTAATAAATGTGTTTGAATTCTAGCAAGTAAATACTTCTTATGCTGCTTCAGATAGTTTTGACCCAATTGACTAAAGAAAGAAAGAAGGAAAGAAAGAAAGAAAAACAGCCAAGAAAAATGTTCCAACAAAACATAAAGATGTCTGAACAGTATTGAATATTAAAGGCAGCCATCCTATCAGCATTGATACAAATATATATGAATCTGGAAGATTTTGGCAATCTCTTCAGAATCCCCAGATGGCATTGGTTGCAGACATTGCTGAGAGGAACTAAGCAGTCTTTCAGATCAACACACAGGCATGGGAGTTCCTATGCATTTGTTGTTGACACTATTAGTAAAAGTGCAGCAATAAAGTTTAGTAAACTTTTTGCTTTCTGTAATCATGGGCTTACCTGGGTCAAGAACATTAGTCGTGGATATTTGTTACAAATTGCAAGCTCATAAAAGACAGCATATGGCTGTCCTGAATTTCTTGCTATCTGAAGTTAAATTCACAGTAATAGCATCTGTGCAGAATTTAGGATCCCAACAATTAGAGTGAAGTCAATGTAAGTAAGGCAACGATTGATGGAATTCTGTAAATCTGTGAAATAGGTACAAAATAAGCAAACAATTTCTTATTTAAAAAAAATATGTGTATCAAAAACAGTTAACTATGGTGTGAATGTTAAGTGCTCAGTAATGAGGTCCAAAAGGAGTGCTGTCATACTGTGGGTTGTGTTACTGGATTGCACGAGCAGGGGTGCATATGGAGCACACTCTTCTCTGCTTTTTGTTGCTGGTATAACAAATAATGAGTAATATCCACTGCATAGGACCAACTAATGAAGTTATTCTCTGCTCAGAGTGATTCCTGAAGGTTTTTAAATGAAGCAGGGAAAGGAAACAGGCAATATTTCTAAAGAGCACAGAATCTCAGGATGGCTGAGACCTTTATGTCCCTCTGGTCCAAGCCCTGCTCAAGCAGGGTGGCCAGGACCATGCTCAGACAGCTTATAAAGATCTCCAGGGAGCAGACTCCGTAATCTCTCTGGGCAGCCTTTGCTAGTGCTAGATCATACATTCATTGAATCCTGAGTTGGAAGGGGCTCACAAGGACTGTTGAGTCCAACTCCTGGCTCCACACAGGACCACCCAAAATTTAAACTGTAATTCTGAGACATTTGCAGCTTGCTTCAGCACCAGAATCTTACTTTCATATTTATGCTCTCTTTTCTGATTTTTCAACAGTTCTAATGTACAGCACTTCCACCATGCTTTAGGTTCTAGATTTGGATTTTTCTTAACACGTGATGTAATTTTCGTAAAACTGTGTAACATCTTTGACTTGGTGAAGTTTTTGTTGTGTACAACAGCATATGGAGAGAGTACAAATGCAAGCAGTGAGCACAATCAAAATAACTGGGGGTCACTCCAGTGCTGTGCTCATCCTTTGCTTTGGGCCAGTTTGTCTGTACTGTCCTAGCTTGAAACTGAAGTTCAACTTGCTGATGGAAGTAAAGGTAGTGACTGAGTCATGTGTTTTAAAAGGTGGAGTTTGGTGGGTGATTATCTAAATCCAGAAGTAAATTTGGTTTTGAAGCAACAGGAAATGAAAAAGGTGGAAATTACAACTTTTTCTTGAGCCTTCAATGTGGTTTTAGTGGTATGTGGTCCTCAGGTCACTGTCTTTTGTGGTTCAACTACTGTGTCTTCTATCACTATGACTCTGAAAGGAAAAACAAACAAACAAACAAACAAGAAAGACATAAGAAATACTCCCACAAGAGGCATAGTACAGATATATTATGTTTCTTTTTCACCTGCTTGTGCTTTCCCACCTCATAATTGTGGTTTCTGTTGATGCCTCTTAACAATGATGCAGTGAATGTCCGTAGCAATGGGACTGACTGCAGCAGGGTGGGGAATGGGAAGGAAGGGGAGAAGACTTCTTGCTCAACTGTGAGCCTGGAGACAAGGAAACCTGTACTTATGTTATCCATGCAATGAGGATAGTAAACAAATAAAATTGTGAAACATAAATAATTCTGAAAATAGAAAGGAACAGCAACAAGGCCATCCAGGGAAATCTGAACCCAGGACAAAACAGAGACATCATGTAAAGCTGGAACTAAAACCACATGAACAGGGAAGGGTGTTATTTTAGAGGGAATAATCAATTAAAAATAGACCTAGAATATATAGTATTTTATTCTATAGATATAGTTTGGAATAGTACTGGTAAAGAAAACTGTCATATCATTTGAGAAACATGCTGCATCACCATCTTACCCACCAAATCAAATATTTCCAGGGCATTATGCTGACTGAATTTGTTGCATGTATACTTGTGATTTAATCATAGTGTATTCTATTTCAAAATCAGGATAAATACAGGAGGACCTCACTAGAAGCAGAAGCTGGGCAAGACAATCTAATACTGACCAAAAAGAAAACCATTCATAAGCAATGGAAGCGTTGTATTGATTATCTTTGAACTGATGCATTTATCAGCGTCATTTTTTTTTTTTTTTTACTTTAAAGGAAGCTCTCAGTTGGCAACTCAGTGCAGTGGTCATTCACTTAAAAATGAGAATTTAGTGCCTTCTGGCATTAAGTCAAGCACCAGTAAAGCCCTAGAAATACCTTATCTATAACCTAACTCTGAAGTTTGGCTCAAAATTTGGAACAATATGTACATTTCAAAGATGAGCTGCTTTTTTTTTACTCTCATAAAGAATGTAATGTCTTATTTAAAGGAACCTCTAATGTTTCTGGCTTGTACTCATGGCATCTTGTGCAGCTAAGACCTTAAGTTTCATAAGCAAGGAAAGAGACCTTTTCTTGCTTGGGAATCATCCAAGGAAAAATTGGTAGGCTATGGAAGCTTGCAGGAAAGCAAAGAAGTAGGTGACGATGCTCTTTTGACTGTACTTCCCAGCCAAGGTAATATCATATTTCTTGGAATATGATACCAAGGAACTTGCAAATGAGGAATTACCTGATGGATTTACAATCTGGAAACATTTTACCCCCCAAAATCCTGATTTGCCAAAAGCAAGTCATTAAAAGGAAATGTCTTTTTTCTTTTCTTTTTTTTTTTTTTCCAGGCAGATTCTCCTGTGAGCCTGTGGATTTAGTTTCTATAGAGCTCAGCCACCTGCATCAGTCAGTGATGGGGACTTCTCAAAGAAATGGTTCAAAATTCTCCCAGCGTTGAATTAGCATACTCCAAGAGGAACCCACCAGTTACAGAGGGCTTCGTATTACTGGTCCAGAAGCAATTTCAGTGTCGAAATTGCTCCAGAAACAAGGTACACCTGGGAATGGTTGAGCAAAATGATGGTCACATCTGCCACCTCTCATGATGTTCCAGTTGTTTACTTGTTATTAGTGAGTAGCATGTGGCCTGCAGGAGCCCACAGGCTGCCACTTTCAAATCCCTAGAGATGGTGCATTGCACAGCTCTTGCTCTTCTTTTATTTTTTTCTTTCCAAACAAGGTTTTTAAACCTTTGACATTTTAGGAGAAATTTACAAAAGAAAAAACAGAGAGAGATCTATTTTGATTCATGACAAAATAAAGTTCTGCAAGAGGTTAAGTAAGCAATCAAAAACTAGCTATAGTTGTAATAACAAGAACTTCGTGTATTTGTGCCCATCAAAGAGGCAACAGCAGAGTAGTACTGTATATCTATGTGCAGAAAACAGTGGTTTTCTCAGCTTAATCTCATGATTATGCACTTTCCATGTGAGTTAATAATTATATCTCATTTCCACCCTAAAGATGATGGTCTTGGTGGATAGTGCTGCTCACTATGTTCATGTGCTGAGTGTTGGTTAGTTATTACTCATGAGGATGTTGTTCCAAAGGAGCTAAGGTGTGGCTGTAGCTAAAGGAGATGTACTTGAAGTGGTAATCAACCTTTTAATTCCAATGGTAAAAATGCCACATGAAGGCATGCAACTCCTTGAGGGCTACGTGACTCTCCATACTGCCTTGGCACTATGTGGACACCATTGGTACTCACGGTGCACCCCAGATCTTACCTACACTCTGCTCTGTATCAGGACTCATTTTGATCTCATTTCAGAGGTGACCGTACTGTGGGACTGTACAGAGCTGTGCTGGATCAGAAATGGAAAACATAACCATAGCCAGCAGCAGCTGGATAGAAGAATTTTGGCTGGATGTTGCACAAAAAGGTCTACATTCTCTTAGGTTTGTGGTAGAAGAGTTCTCCAAGGTGTAGGATGACCTCAGAAATGTTCTTATTCTTGTGCTGCTTTTGTTTGCTTGTTATCTCTGAAAAGAGGGAAATAAGAATTTCCAGATTTGCTGTTTTTTTTTCCTACAAAAACAAAATGTCACAGTGCCCTGTTTAGGAGATACATTCCTGGCTTCCTTGTTACTCAAAATGAGATCAACCTGTGTGGCCTTGAGTGGACTAGGAGACGGGCATATTTTTTATTGCCGATTCCAACTCATAAATTCTTAACTTGCTTAGAATTTGCCAGATGAAATGAAAAGTTACTGTAATTAGGGATTTATTAAAACATGGATACTTGACCTGATAGAATATAATAACTCATTTGTTTCAAATAAGACCTATTTAATTGTTCCATCACTGGCCTGAACATTTCGTGCTGAGGCTTTGAACCCTATCCATTCCGCACAGTCCAGCGTGTTCTCCAAATCCACTTGCAAAAAGCAAAATGCTCTGTGAAATTCTTGATCCCCAGGCCACTATGCAGGCAGAAGCCCCTAAAACAAAAATGTGTCATTGTAATTAAAAATTAAAGTCCTGAAAGCCCTTATTATTCAACACTACAAAGGAAAGACTATGAAAATACTATTTTTATACATGCGGCTCTGTTTTAATTTTTTTTTTTCTGAACAACCCTCCTTCTCCATATCTTTAAAAACAATAGTTATTGATTTACAATCTTATAAATAAGGCTGTAAAATCTTGTAACACAGAGCTATAAATAGATATTTGAAAAAATATGAAAATTGCTCCCAAGTCAAGTCCATATATGGCACTAGTCAGCAGAGAGCCATTTTACGGAGACATATAAACTGCAGAAAATAATTTCTATTGAAAATGCAAAGAAATCTGAAACTAAGCACTGCCACAAACAATGCAGCCATAATTAAGGAATTACCCACTCCTTCTCCTCATCTTTGAAATAAGCCTTCTCCTTTATTTAATTAGTTAGATACAGAAAGCGTATTACTATATTTGGGTCCTGTTTCCCTAGTATAGGAATAGTCCTACAAGGAATTCCCAGTAAAAGGGTGAGGCAGTTCTACAACATATTAAAAAAAAATACCATAGGAAAGTGTTATCCAATGGGCAGATGTTAACTTAAAGTGCACATTGTTTGGAAAAGGAGTTAATTAACAACTTATTAATTGGATAGAAAGTCTGAAACTGTTGTACTTCTAGCAAATACATAATTTTCTTCAAGTATTATTAAAGCGTTTTTGTTGTACCTATTAAAGATTCTTGTCTCTAAGTTAATTTCATTATGCTAATAAGCTATCATCGTTACAGAACCTAAGCTTTGATCCATGTTAATTGTCGTGATCTTCAAAGACAAAGTCACCACTTACTTTAAATGAATTTTACATCTTTTTAAAGAATCACACGGAAATTAGGGGAAGTAATTAATTTTTTATTATGTGTCTCAATATTTTTAAGGGAGGAAGTCAATGGTATTGGCTAGAATTCATTTTAACATTTAACTAGGGAAAACAGCATGAGGCAAAAAAACGTTCAGATGCAAAAGATTAAAGAAAATTTGAAACTGGGACCTAATTTGTCTTGATAAACTTTGGTGTTTAATATGCTTCTTTTGTTCTCTGTGTGAAACTGCAGGGTTTTGATTTGTAAAAACTTTTTGAAGAATTAATTCTGTCTAATTTTTATTCCTTTCTTTGCTTTCCTTTCACTGTAAGACAGAGGAGATGACCTTCAAACCATAACACTTTAAATATCTATGAATATACAAGGTTAAATCTATTAGAGGTCTGAGATTAGCTGCTATATACTTGCAAAGTATGTACCTTTTGCAGCAATTTTTATCTTTTAATGAATGATAACAAGCTCACATCAACCCTACGAGTTTTAAAAATATAATGGAATATGTGTAGCAAGTGATCTATTCCTCTTTCCTTTAAGTGTTGGTTACTTTAACCCTCTGATGTTTTTCAAGACTCAGTTCTGTATCAGTAGGGTATTTTTTTGATTTGGGATCAGGACCTAAATGTCAGTGTTATCAGCCTACCTATGACTGCCAATTTATAGTTTACCCAAATTCTCCTTTATCTTTTCCAGACTTCTCTGTTTTGATTCAAGATGAACATCTTCTAAATAAGATTTTTCTTTTAAAGGAAGTTTCCTGTCTGTTTTCCAACATTTAAAATCTCATTGAAATGAAAGTCCTGAAGTACGAGCATCCTGTTGTATTTGCAGTGAAAAATAGAGCCTTTTTACATGGCAGTAGACAAAAGTATATTAAGGATAGACAAAGTGATTGAAATCAAAAGCCAGATTACTAACTTCATTCTCCCTAGTTAGCAGCACGCAAGTACTGTAAATGCAAGTAAACATCAAGTTTGAACTGAGCCTGGACTGGTCGGATTTCTGCAGCAGACAGGTGGTGAGCTCATCGTGAGGATTTTTCGGCATTAATGTTGTACTCATTTAGACTAACACCAGGCTTGAGTGACCCTCATCTGGATTTAACCTATGACCTGTCAATCCAGAGACATGCTCTCAGACCTCAACAGTTTTGCTTTTCCGTGTTTTTTATTTCTTTTTTTAAGCGTAGATGACTTTAATCATTAAGCAGCTTTCATAAGCAGAACATATACAAGCGCTATTCGGTGCTCTTTGATTTGTAATCTAGGTTTCTGCCCATTTAATCCCCAGTGTTTAAGTGAATTCCGCTGAAGTTCAGAATTCTTTGATTGAGCACGTACTGACTGGGTAAAGGATTGCATTGCTTCTCTGTCTGGTTTTACACTTTCTGTGACAGAGCTTTTTTGTGCAAAAAGGTCCACTGCGTGGTATCATTTATTTTTTTACTTTCGTCTGCTCGGATATTATTTGGTTGTTTCTTTTGCTCCTTTTTATTATGGTATTTGGCTACTGGTTTCATGCCCAAAGGAGAAATTTCCGATGAAACAAGATTTGATTTGGTTTCGAATTTTTTTCTGATGCTAATTTTAGATACGTTTTGATGTAGAACATTTTTTCTTTAATATTGATGACCTTTTTCAAAAGCACAGGTTATCCCAGACCCTGGGTATGACATAAAGGGTTAAGCTGTCCTGTTGTACAGAGAAGCCAGAGCCACCTCACTGCTTTATGAAATCCAAGGAAAGCAGTGGCTCCCGAAGTGCCTTCCCTTGCCTGAACAATTTGAAGGTACAATTCTCCTTAGTGCATCTTTTTCTTAACAATGACAACGCTTTATGAATGTTTATGTGAAAACACAATTCAAAAGTACTCATCCCAGCTGCACTGAGCTTGTCAAGTGAGTCATTTTTTCACCTGGCAGTATGATGTTGTAAAGCTCAGTTATCTTAACTTATCCTGGCTAAAACGCAAAATTCTGTTTTGTACAAAAATTCCTGGCCAGCTCTAATCTTAACCTCTTGCCTATTTGTAGCTTCTAAATCGATGTCACAGTTGTAATAGCTTTGAAAACCCATATGTTTGTAAACTATAGAAACCTTGATATTCCAGGAGATGAAGACAAGAATTACATCTCTTGGCAATGGTGTTTTCAGCTCAGTTTCAGCTAATGTTGGCTCCTCATTTTTATGCCTGTATACTACGCCAAATCTTCCTTATCTATGCAAACATATTAACACTGACTTCACTAATGCTGTGATGCATCAGCCTCTTATCTTCAGTTTTGACCGTAATGTTACATAATAACTTTCAAAATGCATTTCTTGATAGTTCAGTGCGGCCGCCTTTGGTTTCCCAACTCTTTTTCTGAGAGCTGCCTCTCCTACCCACTGACTAATTTAGCTTCTCACTGCTCCCAGCCAGCTAAGGCAGAAAGGTTGCCAAATAGTTTCCTGCTCCAGAGACCCTCTGCATCCCTTCTGTGTCATGGGCCATGACCCTGTAGCTCTAGTGTTTTTCAAAGGTATATTTATCCCATTACAATAAACTTACGTTATTTGGCTTTCATGATGCAACCCCAGATCTTTCCAAAGTTGCCCTAAATTTCCAGTCATGCTATTTTTCACAGTCTGCCGCCAGACAGCGTTCGATATCTTCTTAAACCAAATGTGTAATATATTAACATGTAAAAAACAACCAGAATGATGCCCTAAAATACCATTTATGAATTCTTATAGGTATTTACAATACTGCCTGGTAGGGCTATTAATGCAAAAAAATATTTGTCATCAGTTGTATCTGGCTAAAAGTCCTCCTTAAGGAGTTTCATAACATACTCCTTTGCAGTGTATTATTGCCTTAATTATTTTTTGGCCTAGGCACAAATGCACAGTTCCATCTCTCTCCCCATCATGTCCAAAGACTGTGCACATTCTGTTCATTCCATCTCTCAAAATAAAAAACCTAAAAAGACTCTCCTTTAGCTATTAAGGAAAGGCTGAGAAAACTTTCATAAGTGTGGCTATTATGTACACCAAGAACTTTCTTGTTAGTGGAAGATGTCCTCGAGCTCTCTACTATTGTTCTGAGGTCTTCCCTTCACCCAGACTGGCTTCTCAGCATTCCCACAACAGCTCTGTTCCTCGCGACACCCTAGAAGTCAACATCCCCCATCCCATCTATGGACTGCAGCCAGCAAACACAGAAAATGCAGTCAAGTTCTTAAACCCTCCCGGTTCCCATTTATGAAGCCACAAACATGAAACATTCGAAATTTTAGGGTTTCTATGCCCTTTACATTAAAATTGCAAGTTGTAGGGTAAGGTAATCAAAGAACTCATTAGGCTTCTCATGGCTGTAGGTGTCTGGTTTACAATCTCACAGAAATATGAGGGAAGCCAAGGGGTGAAGGGTTATGGGAGGCTGACTCTCCCAAATGTTCTGCGTTTAGTCTGATCTGGCTGGAAAGGACCGTAGAAACCTTGGAAATCAATGAGTCGATGTAGTCGATGAGACTGCATAGTATTTAGGAATAGTCCCTACTGCAACATTTTCGTATCGCAACTTTTCAGTTCTTCCTTCTTTTTCCTCCTCAGCTATTAAAAATTCCACTTTTAATGCAAAGCAGAGCTGGTGTTCTGTGACCACCCTACAAGCACAGTGATCTGTAGTTCAGTTATAGGAAATCATTCCCTTTAAACTAGAGACTGAGAACGTGATCCAAAACAGGATTTCCAGTATTCCACCACCCAGATGACAGCTAGATTACCCTGCCTCTATTATGCTCCAAAACAAAACCAAAAATACCCCAATTTTCCGACACAATAATGAGAGGATATAAATTAAATGGAGCCAGGGAGAAATCTCAGATGCTTCCTGGAGGTGATCTGTGTGGATAGATGCAGACTTAGTCTGAATCTCAGTGTGTGCAAATGGTCTTTAATGGTGACACATCTTGGTCACCTTCACAGCAGCATGTCAGTGAGACCTGATACTCATGGCTAGGTTCTTACTGGACAGATTCTTGTAGAACTTAACATTTTCTGTTTTGTAATCTGTGACTATATAACCAGCTAACTGAGTATTTGCCTTTTTATATATCTCTCAGAAAAGTAATAACTTTCTGAGAAAAGCTCTTCGATTTTCCTGTTTTCCAGAGCAGTTGCTCGTGAAAAAGAAGTTTGACTCAAAGCTTACTGTGGGAATGTTATTCAAACACTGGTTAAGTGCCAGAATGTGTTGGGAAGAAAGAGTTTCCAGAAAAATATCACCCTGATTAAAACCTGATTTTACTGAGTTTTCTTTATGCAAAGGGTTACCAGAATAGTAAAACAAAGTCATTAGTCAGATTTTCCTTCCCTTACTTGATCACTACCAGTGATACTTTTATTGCTATTATTTGAATGATTTTTGTCCCAACAATTCATCTTTAAGCTACTTAGGTACTGCTTCCCTCTAACCTCACTGATCACGTAGGTTAAATGTCCTGTTGATACCTGTCCTTGTTTGGCAATTTTCCACAGTATCACCTTATTCTTTTATATAAGATTTAATCTGTTATATGAGGAAAGGCTGGAAAGAAAGTCAAAGATTTTTCCTTCATATGTTATGTTCTTTGTGAAGCCACCAGTGTAACTATCAACTGAAAACAGGCTGTCTTATGCTACGAGAGAAAATTAAATCAGCAAACAGCAGAGGACAACAGAAAACAGTATTTTGATAATTGAAGGGATTATGTATAGTAAGGCCATTTATAAAGGTTGGGTTTTTAGGTTGGTTCTTTCCAAAAGATAGAGCTGTGGGCAAATCATTTTTGATGCTCTTTTAGTAAGATCTTCAAAATGACCATGGGAATGCAACTACTCTATAAATATTGGCTGGAACAAACACCCAGCACGGGATTTCTGTGAAACATGCCCCGTGTTTCATCTGAGCTGTGGATGTGGTTAAAACACCCTACTATATTCTGCAAGTGCTGTACTCCTCTTAGTAGGAGATAGTAAGACTTTGGGGTTAACTGTCAGATGCTTTACTCTTCTAAAGACCTTTGCCTTTTAACTAAATGCTTGCTTATCTTTCTAATTTAACATAGTCCCACGTTCTTTTTTGTAGTAATTTTGGACTATCTGATAACATATAATGGAAAACATGTTTATGTCTTCCACTAGTTCTTGTTGCATATTTCAAATGCTTAGAACAACAATTTTCAGAAGCTTTCATTAAGGTTAATTTAAAAACTACATTAAATACAAACAGATTTTCTCACAAACAAAATGCAATGTGTACTTAACAGACTTCTGTATGTTGTATTTGATAAACTACCTCATATAAATGCAAATTCTGACTTTCTGCCAGAACCAGGTGGTATGGAAAATATTTCTATTAAACAAATAATGCTGGGAGAGCAAACTTCATGTTACAGTATGTTACACTGAGAAAGACGATCTTTTCACTGAGGTCAGATTTATGTTATTTATGTTATTTCTTCTGTTTTGCTTCTTCTTCACTAAAGAAGATGTAGTACAAGGCCATACAAAAGGCAGGTATATATACACATAGGATAACTATTCATTCTTTCCAAACCTGGCTATTTTTTTAAATGTTATATATGGTTATTTGGATATTGCTGACTCCTTTTGCTTTACTGTACAACTACATAGGAAGATATCATGCTCCGAGCTGAACTCAGAATCTGAGCCATAAGGGTCAAAAGGAAGAGGAGTAACCCTTAAACCCCGTGTCACTTAGTATGTTATGAAAATGGAGCTTCACATGCCTTTTGCTGGGTGCCAACTCCTCTTGCTGCAGTTGGATAATGTTCATTTGGAAAAGGAGTGTGAAAATTAAAGCCGCCAGAGGCGACTCTAAAGAGCATATGATGGAAACAAATTGAGTCACCACCAATGTGGCTAACATTGTTGGTGGAAACTGGGACACCCGCATGAGCCATTGTTCGCTGTACCTCATCTGGTTTATGTAGCTCACTGAGTTGAAAGCTGGATCTGCATTAACCTTGTGATTTGAGGAGGATTCATGCAATGTGGTTTCAATTGTCTATGGATGCTTTCAGTTTGTACTGCACGCTGCCAGTAACACTTGGTCCTACTGGTCTCCCACATTTATGGTGTTGTCTCAGCTCACCCTGATGAAGCTGCGGTGAGGACTGTTTCCTGATGTGGTCACATTTAGCAGGCTGCTGCTCTGCAAGTCTTCTAGGAGAGGCTTTTTTTCAGTCTTCCCTCTTCCCCAATAGCAGCTGCTGCATACAAGTTTTCCCTCAACAATCTTTGAAAGAGGATTTTTTTGTGTTTTTTCAGGCTGGTTTCTGTCCTAACTTGGTCTGAATCTGCCTTTGGTGCTGTTGTGGAAGTAGGAGGCCATGGTTTATTTGCTCTGCTCTTTTGAGGGTTGCTCGGGATGAGGCTCATTCTGCTTTTGTCACCTATTTCTGTCGTACTTGGGTACACGTCTCCTGCCTGTGAGCATTTTTCTGTGGGTGTGGGGATGATGGGACCTACTAAAATAACGAGTGATCACTTCAACCACCACCAAATTACAGCCATGCCCGAGGCAAATTACAACAGCTTTCTGACAGCGTCACCATGCTATCTTTGTGACAGAGATGGAGATAATGAGAATTAATTAATCAGGCTTTGATTAGAAAAAAGAGGATGGGAGAAATCCTTTTGTGGCGATTCCACTACAAAACACATGAAACTGCTGTGGTTTTTATTTGATGTTGCTTCTGAAATGTAGGGTAGGCATCATCAATGGCAGCATTCAGGATTCCATGTTCTCTTTCTTTTTTATCCCTTCAAACCCACCATTGCTGGGCTGAAGGGCCCAAAGTCCTCATTTTATAGATAAATATATGTTGAATGTTAGAACCACTAGGCTTTTGCAGATGCTGTTATTGTTACATCATTAAAAACTCCAACTTGTTTGAAGATCTCGAGTGAAGATCCAGGTATGCTCTCCTTGACTGGAGCCAACTCTGTCTTTGTTGCAGTATTGGGGTCTAAATGCTGTGTTGCACTCTTTAGACTGATGGCTAAATCTTAGAAATTGGTCCCTTATGATAAAACATGAACTACATGGTGCCAGTGTCTGACTGGAATTACAATTATCTAAGTAGATTCATTTGTATCCCTTTCATAGCAGCTTTTCTCTGGGCACAAGATTTTTCTGTGGGACATGGGAAGAACAAAATTAATCTTATAAAGAGGAAGGGGTTTACACTGAAATCAATAGTTACAGAATTAACTGGGTAAATGACTTTTTCTTAATTCTTTCTCTTCTCAGAAGATGCAGTTTTGATGGGTACACAAATCCAATGGCTGCCAAAAAGCTGATATTGCATGAAATATTTCATCTAAGTTGTGTGGGCTGGACTACACTTTAATATTACTGAAAACAGAGAATGTAAAAATGTCAGCTTTGGAGTTGAAACGATCTCTTCTGATTATTAACTATGAATAAGTCAAAGAATAATTATGCAATTCTACTTTTTAAAAAGTTATTACTTTTAAAAAGAGTAACATGGCTTTCTGGGGCAACTTTTAAATGTGAGCCAAATATGTAATTTTATAGCTTGGATTTGGATTATATACAAAGAAAGTTTGCATTATATCAGAGAAACACAGGAATACACAAAGAGGTACGTCTGAAACATTGCTGTCAGTAGGTGGATGGATGCGATTGCAAATCCCAGGGCCCTGTTCACTGGACAAATTTGTTTCCTATTGTGTACCTTCCGTGCTCAGAGCTCTCAAATTTTCATTTACAGGCAGGAGCAATCCTATCATTCCTTCTTACCTAACTTTAAGCTTAACTGCAGCTATTCTCCCTTGCATCCAGGTGATGCAATCCAAAAGATGCTGTGGCACCAAGGCACGTGTTCCCAGCCCAGTCATAGCACTTATCTATAATGGAGTGGTAAAGCCTTCTAACATGCAGTTCACAGAAATGGATTGTACCAAGAGCATCTATAAAAGCCACAGCATCCATTTGAAAAGAGCATAATGTCACCATTTTTCAGTAGGTATCTTCTCTAAAGGAAAATAATCACTTTTCTAATTCATGATATGTAAGTGATGGGACTGATTTTTTTT
>JAOWBP010050861.1:0-17534 GCA_028571105.1 Tragopan temminckii | reverse complement strand
AGAAAAGAAAAGAAAAGAAAAGAAAAGAAAAGAAAAGAAAAGAAAAGAAAAGAAAAGAAAAGAAAAGAAAAGAAAGGCACTCTCCATGTCTATCCAAACGTCTGCTCCAAGCAATGGTCAGCTGTGAGGTCAGACCAGGCTGCTCACGTCTTCATCCAGTCAGATCTGAAAATCTCAAAAGATGGACACTGCACAACTTCCCTGGACAATCTGTTTCAGTGCTGACTGTCCTCATGTTGAAACTGGTTCTTCTTACATCCGCTCTGAATTGCTCTTGGTTTTGTTTATGCTCATTGTCTCTCCCTGCAGTGCACTGCTGTGAAGATCTAGGCTCCGTTTTCCTTGTGGTTTCCTCTTAGAATTCCACTATCAAGTGCGCCAATTTAGAAAATCTTTCCTATACTGGGGTTCCCAAAACTGGACACAGTGATCTAAACAAGATCTTGCTTAAAGATTAGGTTATGCTATGCAATTTCCGCACCTGAGAGGCCGGTCCTATGAAGTGCAAGTCTATCTCAGAATTGTTGAAGTTTGGAAAAGACCTCTAAGATCATCAGTTCCAACCACCAACCCATCCCCACCAAACCCACTAGCCATGTCTCCCAGTGCCACATCCACATGGTTCTTGAACGCCTTCAAGCATGGTGATCCCACCACCTCTCTAGGCAGCCTGTGCCACTGCCTCACCGCTCTTTTTGAGAAGAATTCGTTCCTAATATCCAACCTGAGCTTTCATTGGAGAAACTTGAGGCCATTCTCTCCATCCTATTGCTGTTACATGGGAGAAGAGGCCATCCCTACTTTGTCACAGTCTCCTTCAACCTCCTTTCAATCCTTGTAGAGAGAAGTAATATCTCCCCTGAGCCTCCTCCCTTCCAGACTGAACAATCCCCCTCCCCTCAAGCTATGATACTTTCTCCTTTGCTAAGATGTACTCCCTATGCTGTGGCAATGCTGCATCTAGAGAAAAAAAGACCTCCCTCCCTCCCTTCCTCCTAAGTGTCCTTGAACTGTGTTTCTATCCTTCCACTGGGCAGTAGGAAGAGCCAGTTGCAAGCCCTATTAATCACCTCACTAGATATATAACCTGGGGTTTCTAGACTGGCCATTAATTTAGGCTCAGTCAGGGGCTGACTGCACTACACAGAGGAAATGGCATGTTGGTGGGAAAGCCAAGCAGCCCCTCACAAATTCCGTATGAAAAATAAGTTTATCTTCTGTCTCAGAGGAAAATAAATGGGTAATATGTAAAATGCTTAAATATGGTCATTTCACTGAAAAATTGGTGATATATTATTTTAATATGTCTCAGGCCACCAGGTGGCAATATAAGGAAAAGGATAAACACATCTCCAGAACCTGCCATGTATACGTGAAAAATCAAAATAAATTTCAGATATATTCAGAGACAGGTATTTGGTCTCCTCTGAGTTGTTTAAATGCAGTGTTTCAGTGATAAGCATTTCTCATCACAAAATGCTGATTCTGAAAACAGTTTTTTTCTGGTTTTGTCCTGAAGATGGGAAAACATCCATACAACTTCAGAAAATGATGTGCACCTCCTAATCACAGTATCCTATCATCTCTTGTAGGCATTCTTCCTCACACCAACATCTCCATTTGACGAGGATGTAAAATATGGTAATTTTCTTACTTCGATTTGCTGAAGTGTAAAAAGGAACTTACTTTCCTGCATCTATTTTGCTGCCTCATTGCAGCATGTCTTGTGTTTTTTCGATGGTTACCTAATCACACTGATGCCCCAGAAAGGGCTTCATCAGCTGGTGAAGTCCCACCCACCTCCTGAAGGCAGTGGCAAATTGAATAGTGGCCATATGGATTGACATGATGAAGATCTCTCAAAGTCCAGTGATTCATGGTTCAGGCACATGGTTTGGGGCAGGAGAAGAGAAGGCTCTGGGAAGACCTCATAGCAGCCTTTTGGTATATAAAGCTGGGGGGGGGGGCTATAAGAAAGAAGGGGACAGACTCTTTAGCAGGATCTGTTGTGTTAGGACAAGGGGAAATGTTTTAAAAGTAAAAGAGGGGAGATTTAGGTTGGACATAAGGCTCTGAGCAACCTGATCTTGCTGTAGATGATTCTGTTCATTGCAGGAGAGGTGGAATAGATAATCTTTAGAGGTCCCTTTCAACTCTAAGGATTTTATGATTCAATGAAATAGTTTTGAAATAAGAGAGGAGAGATTTAGATTGAAGGCACTGGCACAGGTTGCCCAAAGTGGTGGTGGAAGTTCCATCCTTGGAGACACTCAAGGTCAGGCTGGATGGGGCTGGATGGGGCTGTGAGCAACCTGGTGAAGTTGTAGGTGTTGTAGGTGTCCCTGCTCATTGCAAGGGAGATGGACTAGGTGATCTTCAAAGGCCATCTCAAGTGATTCAATGATATCTTAAACCAGAGGAAGCATTCACATGCTTATTAGCTGGATTTCTTACTCCTCTCATGGATTAGTCCACCAGGGGAATTTCCCAGCTTAAGTCTGTGCCATATGAAGAACTAGCTCCTGTTTGTTTTGAACATTAAATGCCTGCTTTTTCTTCTATTAGAAAAAAAGAAAAAAAGCCATTTTCCACTGCCTTCATGTTGTTTCTGATGTGATACTCCACCCATGAATTTCTTTTTCAGGCTGAAAAGACCTACTGTAGCTGAGTCTCTCTTATGGTATCTGTGAGGTTCCTTTCATCAGTCTTATTGCCTCTTCTCCAGCACTACAATACTTATAGCAATTTAAAAGTATTTATTACTCTCAGCCTTTTCATTTATTAATATTTGTCTGGAAGTGTCTACTAAACCAAACTATTATTAGATGTAATGACAAATGGTTTTTTTTGGTTTGTTTTTGTTTTATAACAGAACTTTATTTGAAGCAGTTAAAGCACACAGTGTGAGTGCAATGCTGCCACACTTGCACAACATAGAAGGGAACGACTGTACCTCCTGAATTTGTGAGCAGCACAGTGACTTGTGTTTTTTCCATGTTAACCAGGAAGATCTTTTATAAGGCAAATGAAGTGTGAAACACTGCCTTGCTCCTCCACACCTCACTCACTATAAGGTGTCTAAACAGGTCCTCTGAAAGTAAGTAGAGACTTGCTGGTCTTGAAGAGCTGCTCTTCTCCCGCTGAAGTACTGGAGTGGCCTGGTCAGCTGTAAGACATCAAAATGCGGTCTACTCACATAGAAAGTCACGTAAAAAGACACTACGCGCTTGTCTCCATGTGTCTCAACTGAAATAATGGCTTTCATTTTTGTCTAAGAGGGAACAAATGTTGGAAAAACATGGTTGACTGATTGATGGTAAGAGCTGATGGGCCAGGTGAAGAGCCAGCCTGAGAAAGAAGTGCCCTATTTCAGCCCAAAGGTGTGACAGAACCACAGCAAATGGAATTTGATGAAATTTGGAGCTGGGCTAGAAAGTTCCGTGGTAACACAACAAGGTCCTGTGAAGCAGGACACTTGCTGTTGTGCTGTGTTTCTATGTAGGTATGGGAAAAAGGTGAATATATGCTCTTGAGAAAGCTCTCATGTCCCTTTTCTGTTCCAGCAGTGCCATATGCATTCTCCAAGTCACTGGGATGGATGCACAGGTAGAGCTTTTCGTGCTTATACAAAACCTTGTCTGAAATGCTTTGGAGCCTACTATGTTTGCTCTCCTTTTAGGTGCTGCAGAGAAAGTGTTGCTCCTCTGAGAAGGCAAGCCTGTCAAAGTCTGGCTGGTCTGGTCATCTAGATGTGGGCTTGGAGTCATTCTTCTGTGAGATCTTTTCTTTGCAGACATCTCCCCATCCCATACTGCAGATACTCACTGATCGGTGATGTTTGGAACTGGCCAGAGCTACTGACTGTGGCACCATCCCCGTGCTTGAATCCAGAAATTGTTTGACGTGTCTTGTGGCAGCATGTCTGCAGACAACCACTTTGCTTTGGCTCCAGAAAGCATACCATGTCACAGCCAGACAAACTCTTTTTTTTTTATCATCAGCAGTTGGCTAATACAAACAATAGTCACTTCCCAAGTGGCACAGATATGCAAATCAACCTTTCATAGGCTAATGGCCATATGAAGCTTTGCTAGCTGGCGTTCATGACATGTGGAGACACGCTGATGCCAGATGCTTGCAGGGTTTTGGCTGTGCTGTTCTCATTTCCAGGAGGATAGTCAGTACCAGGCTATTTTGGGAGATCCACTGTGGGCCCGGATCAATGTCTTGTGCTTCTTTCAAAGCATCAGGCAGTGGCACTCCCCTGGGTGTGACAGGATCAGCTGGCCCCTGCATGGTGTCATGCTGTTGCCTAAAGCTCCCGGCCTGTCTAGCTGCTATAACACTGCTCAGACACTGAACTAATGTCATGTTGTGACATCTCTGAGAGGTGGAAGTCTTTCAGGATGCAAACAGAATAATGTATCGTTCTGGGTGAAACCTTCTGGGGAATTGTGTTGTGAAGGGATGAGCAAAGCTGCAACAAAGTCATCGGATTCTTTGGTCTTTTCAAACTACAGTGTCACCCTAAGTAGAATTTTATAATGAGATGAAGGTCAGTCATACTGGTAAACATGGAACTGGCAGACTTGGTATATTTATGGGATTGCTATGAGCAAAAGAGAGCCCTGACTTGACGGCTTCTGTTTTAATCCACCTGTGTGTCCTGCTGTTGGTGAGATCATGTTCGTTCCATGGACTTCTATTTTAAATAGATGAGCTGACTTAAGGTACCCACTGGAAGGGCCTTCACTGGCATTTCTGACAATACGTACAAGTATTCCAACACCAGCATAATTGTTTTGTTGCCAAATACTAATCTAATTTATATCTATATTAGCCCCAAAATTGGTGTAGCTAACAATCAACTCTAACACCTCTTCGTGTTTGCCTATTATTGTCCTGAACCAGATTCATGTTCTATTTTCTTTCTTTGAAAAATAGAGGGAAAAAAGGAGGGGAAGCAGAGGCCATTTTAGTGATCAATATTGGACTATTGAAAATAGCTGGAATTTGATCTGCCATCAGAAAAACAGAACTGCATTGTTAGTTTTCGGCCGTGACTCGACACATATATTAATCAGTGTGCTCCCCGAGACCTTTCATGCATTCTGCATCAGGTTAGAAACATTAAAATATTAACAAACTTTGATCCCAGTGCAGCTGAATGCTCATTCAGCTCTGTTTTCAAGCTAGAATGCACTCAGTCTTCTGAGTTCATAGTAAACTCCAGAAACCAGGCTGAAAGCAGAGCACCACCATTCAGCAGCATCTAAACTCCTTGTTCAATTATTTAAAAGCTGCTCTGAGAGCATCTTTGGCAATGTGTTACAGATAGTTGTTGGTAGTACATTTCGTTGGGCTTTTTTTCCACAAAAAGAGGCATCTCTCTGGCCCTCACCATTTTTTGTGAATGAGCTCATTATAGTTTCTGTGCAGCAATCCCTTTGCCTCATTACTTTCAGTAGCTTAGGGCTGCCAGAGCCCTACCTTCATATATGCCATGAGGATGCCACCTTAAATATTTTAAATGCGTCACAAGATAGCTTGTAGTTTTCCCAGACAAAAAATGCTGAGATTAACTTTAAGGAAATTAAGGAGGAGAGATGGATGTAGGAATACACCTTCTTCTGCCCCTGAATATTTCAGCAGCAGCATTAGGCAATGGCCACCAAACAAAGCCTTCCTCTTTCTCCCTCACTGCCCTTCATCCAGGGGCCTTGGAAGTGGCTGCAGCAAAGCAACTGTGTGAAGAAGACAAATGGGATGCTGCCAGCCCTGCCTTTTGCACCAGATCATGCACAGGGGTGTTCCTATGCAGGCTCTGTGCTATGGCTGCACAGGGCTGGAGCAAACTGCCTGTTGGCAATAGCAGCCAGCCTAGCTTCCCCAGCATCTGACATGCTAGAAAGCAAAAGAAGGTTTACACGCCTCTGTTCCTTTTTTATTTTTTTTCATTTCTCCTCTCTCATCTCCCCACTTGAGGCTGGTTTGGCTGTGTCTAAGGAAGTTTGGTGTGTTTCTGAAACTTCCTTCATTTTGAAAAGGTCTCCTGAAAATTTTCTACTAGATAAGGCCATGTGAAATCGCACATCAGAAAGAGCTCCAGTGCTGCAAAGTGACATACTCATCATCTTTACATTTCTCTCTCTGAATATCTTCCAGCATTCCTCCTTTCCATTGCAGCAACAGCCTTGCTCAGCCTTAATTGTTGCTGCTTGTTGATCTCTGCACAGCACATATTTTTCAGGCAGCTTTACCAGTGGAAGCTGAAATATCTGTCAAGGATGACAGAGGAGGGGCTGAGGAATATGAGCACATCTGTGACATGCACTTAGGAGGAAAATGCTGGTGCTTCGGGGTCCTTAAATGACCAGGAACTCTGGCTTTGTTTTCCTTACTTTGTGGCAGCAATTCTCGTCCTCCAGCATGAATTTTCAGACTGTCAAGCAAACAGTAAGAAGCCCTTCTCGCTATGGACTGGCTGTGAATTGTATGACAATGAAACCATAATTAAAACATGCAATTCTGTGCCTTTTGTTGTCGCTGGCAGTCAGCTTGCTAACAAGTGACTTTGGTGACCCCAAGTGCCAGAGAGGCTGTGAGATAATTAGCAAAGGGAGGAGATGTGGCGGGGGAACAATATGCACACCTCCTGTCAGCTGAGCTGAATGCTGACCGAAGCTTCTCTACATTGGTTTTCTTTTCCATCAGTAAATTTCAGCATGTCATTAAGTATCTGTTCCTCAGTTTCCCTCCAACAATATCCCTACTCCTGCATCCAATTTGTACCTCAACAGGGAGACTAATTGATTGCAGTTTACACATTTATTTTCTAAAGGTGACTACAAAGTGCTTTATTTAAAAACTATGACTTCCTTACTGATGATCTTACAAGCAGACTTGCTTTTAATTACAAAACATACCTCCTACCACAGAGTGATGAACAAGCAAGCTAAAACTGCCTGAACAAACCAAGCAACATTAATTAAAATGTAAAACAGACCACAGCAATTAGGCTGGAGAAAAAGCACCTAAAATAATAAAATTCCTTCCTTGCAGGTTAAGCTATCGGTCTCCATTCAACTCCCAGCTGTGGGAAGAGGAGTTTTTCCAGTTTGGTTTGTCTTTATTAGCAACATCAATCCAAGAGTGATCATAAAAACATATGCAACAGCGTCATGTTCCTGTCATAGGCTGATTAATGCTAATGGCAGCAGATTAACAAAAACAAGGAGAGCGCAGTTCACCTGGCAGCATGGCTTGCTATAGGCAGGATGTCATTTGCTGATAGGTGGCTTGAAGCGTGGATAACTCCAGAAGCAGCCAGGTGCACATGCCAAATATATGTGCACTGTGTCACATACTGAAATGCAGAACCAAACTGGCTGGAAAAAGCAAATATCACAGAGTCCCAGCATGGCTGAGGCAGGCAGAGTCCTCTGGGCCCATCAGACCCCAGTCCAGCTCCTGCAGGACCACCCAGAGCAGGGTGCCCAGGCCCATGGCCAGACAGAGTCCGGAGATCTCTGAGGAAGAGACCCTACAGCCTCTGGGCAGCCTGTGCCAGTGCTTGCTCATTTACACAGCATGCAAGTGCTCCTGGTGTTCAGATGGAAATTCCTGTGCTCCAGTTTGTGCCCACTGCCTCTGTTCCTGACACTAGGCAACACTGAAAAAAGCCTGGCTGCACCTTTGTTGCACCTTCTTTCAGAAATGTATAGACATCAATGAGATCCCCCTGGGCCTCCTCTACAAAAGCTGAGATGCAGGAGGTTCATAAGGTAAGTTGTGGCTGGGGTGCTTGGGATTCTCCCTGCCAGGGTGCCATATTTCATTACCAGTGTGTGGCAGAATGTCCACCATCTTACCTAAAAGAAGGGAAGCTGAGGCTGAGCCTAGCAGCAAGCTGAAGTCAGGCTGGCAGGTCAGAGATATACCTACCCATACAAAAGGCAGACCTTGCAGGGAGGAGAGCAGATGTCACTGCAGCAAAACCTAACGCGTGGCTGAAACATCTCCCCAGGCTCTGCTTCTCAGAGAATTTTCCCTGCAGGCCTCTCTCTCCAGCAGAGCTGAGCTGCCTCTGCTCTCTGGGAGATGGCAGGGGGCTGCAGGTTAATGAGCTGCACCTGCTGCTGAAATGAAGCTGTAATTATCCTGCATTTTTCTGCAGAGTTGGGTTATTGGACTGCAGGGTGGCTGTGGGAGTGTTGTTTTCCTGGGGAGGATGCTATGGGGTGTGGAAGTTGAAAGGCTGTGTTTGTGCTCTGGGTAAGGCTGCCAGAGAGAAACTAGGAAACTCCATGTTTATCAGGGCAAAGGATGTGTGCAGGTACTTTTGCTTATGGCTTTCTGTGCCCAAGTGTTGCCTGTAGAGTCACTCAAGCCTCTGAGAAACGCAACAGATACTTTGAAATTGAATTTTGTGGCAAGGAATTTAGGCAATTCAGTGCCCAGAGGCCAGTGTACACACGCTGTGTCAGATGTTGAAATGCAGAACCGAAGGGGTTAAGAAAAACAAAAATCACAGAGTTGCAGCATGGCTGAGGTGGGCAGAGCCCTCTGGACCCATCAGGCCCCAGCTCTGCCCCAGCAGGGCTACCCTGAGCAGGGTGCCCAGGTCCATGGCCAAGTGGAGTCTGGAGACCTCAAAGGAGACTCCATGGCCTCTCTGAGCAACCAGAGAGGCACTGAATTCTTATGCTTGATAAAGGTATAAGGGCTGACAGAATAAACACGTCAGTGTTGCTGCTGTATTTGTTCTGGACTTAGGAAAATTGTTTAAAGTCACTTCCTAATATAGGGAACAGACAGCAAAGATAACAGGCATCAGTATCTGTGTACACTAGCAAATAACTTGAAAACCAATATTGAGTACCTTTCTAAAGCATCTTTCATGCAAACCTGAGTAACCTGAGCTGTTTAAAATAATCAATGTCAGCTCAAAACTTGGTAACAAATAAAGTTTACTGCTAGGAGAGCATCCTGCTTTTTCCTTAAATGTTGATGCTGCTGTGCAAATATTTAAGTCATACACATCATATAAATGAGTATCACCAGACACACTGTTAGCTAACAGAAGATAGAAGCTGAAAATTGTGGTTGGGAAAAAACTGATGCTCTTGTAGGAAAGTACGAAAATGTTTCAATTTGGAGGATTAAACAATGCTTTGTTTTACTGCTGGCTGACGCTGGGGACGATGGCAGCATCTCTCCGCTCCACTGCACATCCTATTGCCCAAGCACGTGGCCCAGCAGCATCCTGGATGCGACGTGGAGCTGCTGTGCTATTAGCAGTTTCTCCCTGCTCAGCAGTGCTTCTTGGCAGTGAAATTGTCTTGCTCTGCGACAACAAAATCGATCAGCAGCCTCCTCTGGGGTCTCAACGCCACATTGCTGCTTACACTACATAAACTAATTTGATATTCTTCACCATTCTGTTTTGCTGCACTACTAGTAGCAGTTCTGGATAATATTAAGAATGAAAAATTGAGTAAGTGAGGTGCTTTTTGAGACCTGCTAGATAGCTCCAGATTCACCTTTAAGCCCGCTTCTCCTCCAAGTGTCTATGTCACAGTGAAAGCCCTTGATATCAGTGTGAAATTGCATCAGTTCATCATGCAGGCAGGAAACCTGCCTGTCCAATGTCCATTTAGGCTGAAACAAGTAGTTTCCTGGAATACTGTAGAAATGCAGATTAGCATTCCTTATTGGAGTAGTTTGACACCAAATTATTTTTTTTTTATGTGTAGTCAGGGATTGGAGCTGGTAGTGGCTGTGCCTTTGCTGTGAGTGAGTGAGAGATGCACTGGGTGCATTTTATTTGGGTCACTGGTAACATTTCATTTTCACAGCAGAATATTTGATTATATATTTTTTGCATAATGAAACAGTGGAAACCCACAGCAGTCCTCCCTTAGAAAAGACAGCTGGATGATACATATTTAAATAGCCTGAATGGGCTTTCCTGTAAGCATTAGGCCCAAGCAGGGAGCTGCCTTCTCCTGCCCAAGCCTGGGGCTGGAGTGAGGCCTGCTGAAAACCATAACAGCTCTGTAAGAAAGAGGAGAAATTGAAAACCTCTCTTGCACTGCAGAGGAAGTTGCAGGTAGGTAAGTTATGGCTATGTGGCACTGCTTGGCAGAACCACCTTCTTGCAACCTTCCTGGAGTAATGCAGGATCCAGCCCCCAGCCACCTCTGCAGTTTGCCTTGAGCTCTCAGGGTGGGAGAAGTCGAAAGCAAGCAGGTTGCATAAATTCACAACAAAAATGAGTATAGTGAGGTTGCCACACTTCTATTTCTTCCTCCGGAGGCTGGGAATGAAAGATGCATTTCCAGTAGGCAGGGAGTGGGTGTGTGAGAGAGCTGCGTGTGTGCTCCTGTTCCCACCATCTGGTAAAAGGTGAACATTTCAGGGGAAAGCATCCTGACAGCAGAGTTCATCTTGGATTAGCAAATCACAGGAAAACCATCCATTTGGTTGCCCTGACTTCAGTGACTGAAGAATAGACTAGGGAAGGAATAGATAAAATGAATGTTGTCAGACCACCAGGACCCAGAATTGCTGGCAGAGAGAAGCTAAAATGCATACGGGCTGTAAGAGAAAAGCCAAGAGAGTCTGCTGAGGGCCATGTGCAGGTGACACTTCAGGACACAGTCCCCTATAGCCACTCAAGCAAGCGCCCTTGACACAGCAGAGGCTTGATTCAAAGTGAACTCCCTGAACAGGGGGATGATTCCTAGGGGAAGGACGAGAAGAAAAGGACACAAACATATGAGATTTGATTTATACATAAGAAAAATCTTTATGGTGAAGGTGATCAAACACAGGAACAAGCTGCCTGGAGAGGTTCTGGAGCTTCAGTCTTTGGAGATCTTCAAAAGCTGGCTGGTTGTGGTGCTGGGCAACCTGCTTGGAGTGGCACTGCTTTATGCAAGACATTGAATCAGACAACCTTCAGAGTCCCCTTCTGACCTAAGCTGTTCTGTGAAGAGAAGGATTGGACTACTATCTGGTTGTGGAGGAGCAATGGGAAGCAGATAGGGATGGCAAGTGTATGACCCTACTTTTTCTGCTTCTGTTGAAGACCTTTTTTCAAGGGTAGGACAAAGAAATCAAGGGCAGCAATGGGCTCTGCAGATGTGAACAAGTTTCACAAGTAAGGTGCATGGAGTCCTTTGTTTTACTATGCCTGTGATTTAACAATAACTAATGAAGAGCTTCAGGGCTGTTTTAATCAATGACAGCAACCTACTTACCTGGTAGAAGAAGCCACAGAAGAGGGTTGGCCTGCAGAGTCTGAATGGCTCTCAGTGTGTTCAGTACCATCCATCTAAGGAGCCAGCTGGGACCACCTGTCAGTGGTGGCATGGCAAAGCAGAGCAGCGCTACTAGCTGGGGTGGAAGATTTGTGGCACAAGCAGTTAATAACAAGAGTATTTATGGCCAGTGTAGGCCTACCTAGTGGCGGACAGATGAGGCAGGTTATCAAGATTAGCAGCCTGGAGCATCAATTCTGATAAGACTTCCCTATCTAGGTGAAAAAGGCAGTATTTCCTCTGGGACAACAGATTGATTTGTGCCTTACATGGATTTCTTTGTGCTTAGGCATCAAAGTACAACAACCAGGAGCAGCTCTGGAAAAGGACATGGGCAAGTTTTTACTTGTCTTCTTTAAGATGCGGATGCTCTGTTTTTTAGGACTGATTAATTTTTTCCATGCTAACATATTGTCTGTCTTGTTTTCCCTTTCTGATTATGTAAAGCTCATTTATAGAACTTTTACCTTCAGCTTGTACTTGAGCCCCAAGAAAATACAATTCAACTTCCTAATTTCTAGGTGGAAGCTTTTAGTGCCCTCTCAGAATTGAACCAGCCTTATTTCTGCCAATCAGTACCCAATAGGAGAAGTTTAGTCTTTCTAAAAGTCATTAGTTACCTTGTTTCTTCAAGCATGCTGTTTTTCTTGTGTGAAACAGTTCATCAGTTAAACAGTGATTAACCCCATGTTCCGCATTACAAATTGACCTTGAGTTCATTTCTTGTCACAAATTGAAGCATTACAGAAAGCGGCTAAAGTTCTCCAATATCTTAAAGGCCAACATGGTCTTGAGTCATTTTGTGACAACTGCAATTGCCTGAAGAATGAAAGCAGACACCTCACAGCTTAGCTGAAGCAAGCTGAGACACACGGTGTTTTCAACAGAAGAGACCATGACTTTGGTAATAGTTTTTATGCTTATTTTCTAGGGACTTCACCTATGCAGGTTTTGCTGCAAAATTTCCAAGGTATGAAGAGTCGATAGATCAGGAGAGGGTGATGGGTAACATTTAACAGGGCTTGAGAATTGCTAACAATGGCTGAGGTTGGTGTACATGTTTTTATTTTATATTTTACCCTGAGTCCAGAAGCTTGGATAACTTTTAAAATACTTATTTTAGGTGTAGTTTAAACAGAAGACAAATTTGTCAGTAAGCTACTTATCTGAAAACTTTCTTTAACTGCCTAATTTGCCATGTGGTGTCTTGTTAGAAAGCCTAAACAGTGTGGATAAGAACTAGCTAGGACTGCCAACATCTTTGCATAAGCAGAGCTTATTTTCCTAAATTCAAAAGCTGTCTAGGGAAGGTACATTCTTTCTTGAGAGGGAGACCTACTGTTCTTAGAGTCAAGGGTTAACAGCACAGACACAAGCAAAAAACAATGTTAGGAACTGTAAGACCTGGCTGCCTGTCCTTCTGCTGGTGGAACTTCTTGATTTGAGGATGCTGAGCACTATTAAAGCCACCTAATGCATGTGTGCTATAGCAGTGTTATGGTTAAACAGAGAAAGTTCTGTCTGCAAATACTTCACCCGAGCACCTCCTACTATCCAACACTTCTTGATTTAAAGGTGATTTAGGCTGGGGAGAAATGTTCTGGAAAACAAAATGTGTGAGGCACTAATTGCCCTTTAAGTCCCTCTCCATTTGGTGTTTCTTTTTCATTAGTTTCACTGGCTGTTCCTCACCATCCCTAATGAACTAGCTGGAATCAGTGTGCTATTCACCAGCTGTTGAAGGAATTAGATATATATTCTGTTATATACATTATGGTACAACATCTTTAAAATACAGTAGAAGAAAACATCTGGGCTCACATACTCCAGTAAGTGTGAACGGATGTTTAAGAAAAATCAGCTTTGGTAATTCATTCAGCTTGCTTTGTGCAGTAAGCCTATTTGGTGGGGTCTGCCACCATGCAGAGCTCTCCCATCAGCTCATTCTGTGTTGCAGACTTCTGCTCTGTTCTCTAGATTTGGCTGCTGTAAGTATCTGTATGACAGAACCTAAAACTGGTATTTTCATGTAATTTAGAAGTCTTCCAGCTGTCTGACAGACTGTTAGGGAGGTGAGGATATGTTATAGACTTATAAATACTCTTGTAAGAACAACAGAAAACCAATGTCAATTTTCTTCTCCCATTTGGCAATACTCTAAGCATCTGCTGTCTAAGAATATCAACTTTTTGTAGCAAATTGGTGCACTGAAACAGGCTAGGTCAATTTTTCTCATTCCCTCAATGACTGGAAAAGAAAAAACAAAGGTTACTACCAGACTATGGAAGATAAGGAGAACTACAAGATGAGATTAATGTTCCCTATAACATGCCTTGGGCAATAATAAAGACAACACATTAGATTTTAATAAAACATCAGCAACAAAAAATATCTGTTTCATTTTCCCTTAATGTAAGAGAAAATTGAGACAGGCAAGGAACAAACCATCCATCTGACACGGTGAGACCAGTTACCTTGCTGGTTCATCCATGCTTAACAGAGAAACATGTATTTGGCAGGTTTTGGGGCTGGAAAGGTCTTCAGTTTGAAGGAAAGACAGATTTAAACCTTTTTTTTGGCAAATCTAGCCATAATCACCATATAATCACCTAGTCTTTTGTCTTGTGGTTATCTCTGCTTACTGCTGTCTCCCCAAAATTTTACTGATGCTAGGAACCAGGAGGGAATCCGTTCTTCACAGCTGAGCTAAGGAGGTCTGCTCCCCAGCTATCAACATGGCAAGCATGGAAGAGGTAAAAGAGAAGAAGAATATAAGTTAACAAAATTCTCCATGCAGTAGAAGCTAAGTCATTGAGGACCAAGAGTACTGAACCATGGGTGACTGCTTAAGTGGTACCTTTTGAGGACAGCAGCTGAGGCCAATGACCTAGGTGAAACCCAGGTTTCAAAGAGCAGAGATTAACTGACATAAATCTTACTGTTTCTAACTGGGAATGCAAGTAACATAATAACCTGCCTGCTGGACTAGCAGTTGGTCTCTCAGGGGATTATGACCTTGCATTAGCAGCAAAATGCCCTGTTAATCCCTCCTTCAGGAAACGTTTCCCTGTTCTGTATAAGGATGCAAGCGCATTAGTGGAAAATACACATATGTACACAATATGGATCCCTCCAGGAACTATTCATAGGAATGCAGCCTGTCCAGCAGCCATCCCTGATCACCCAGAGCTCCCTAGCTGCTAACACTTGCAGCATAAGAGCTCCTGAGGCCCACAGGCCTGCCAGTTGCTGGTGCTCATGCATGCACATATATGCTGTGGGCTCTCCAGCTACAGGCCTTGGACCCCCTCTCTGCCCAGCAGCTGGCCTGGGACCCTCTAGTCTCTAGGCACCTCATCTGCTCAAGCCAAGGTGGGCATCAGCTGGCCTCCAGGCCCCACAGTCCCTTCCACAGCTGGTTTTGGCTTCCTGGTCCCTCCAGCAGCCAACCCTCACCCACGGCTCTCTGCAATCCAACCCAGACTTCTAGCTGCTGCAGTACCTCTCACCAATGAGTCCAGCCCAATGTTCCCTGGTGATCACACAGAAATATATCAGTTGCTTTTATCCCTTCAACCTCTTTTTTTCCCCCCATGCTTATTCCTCCCAAACCACCTTGATCCCTCACTGTTCTTGACTGGTCCTCCATGTAAACACTCCTTACTGGAGCTTGCACAATCCCCATATACTCTTCCCTTGCATCCCACATAGAGTCCCACACCCTATAAGGTAGGCAGTAACCCCCCCCCCAGGCTGTAAGATGATCTGGAGAACCTTTCCTGCTGAACCTCATCCTGGGACTGTGGGCTGAGCATCCCTCAATGAGGGGCCAGATCAGGGTGCTCCTCTTTGATTAAGCTTATGGGATTCAGCTGCTTGTCAAGTTTGTGTTGCTGGAGATGCATCCTCACAAGTTAACTGCTTTCCTACAATGCCAAGACAGTGATGATGTCAGGGTGTTCTGTTTCTCTCACTGGGTTATTGGGGTTTCCCTGCCAGTCATCATGGAGATGGTTTTCTAGTTGCATAATCTAAAAGACATCACACAGAAATTTGGTTAATCAGTTGAACAGCTGAGTCTTGGTAGTAAAATTTATTAAATAAATAGATAAATCTAAATAAAATGACTTGCAGAACTCTGCTTTTATAGGAAGGCTGAACATCCCCAGCTGTCCTTGCAGTTAAGGGGAGGTGAAGGTAATTAAAATTGCTCAGGGTTATTGCCAGCAAAATGGCACGGAAGTACTGCATTCATTATTTAGTAAGTTTTGTACTCTACACTCCACCACATAACCTTACTGTTATAAATCGTAGTACACTCAAAGAACAGCTAAAAGGGCTTTTTTTTTTTTGCCACGTGTTCATTTCTCATTTGTTTAATTCTTTACTCGTGAAGCTATTTTTGTTTCACACTCTTAAATGAAAAACAAATTGGCCCATGGATGCCAATTTGAATTTAATGATTAAAAGAAAAAAGCCCAACAAAACACAGAATAAAGGAAATTTATAAAAGAAGAGCAATGAAAGCTATTGATGAAGTTAGCTATAAATCTAAATTGTAAATACTGGTATTACTCACCCCACATTTCTCCTCTACGAAAATAGCAACAATTTATTAAAAGAAAATGTATGAGCCTAGATTATCCTGTCAAAAATTCCTTGATAAATGATAAATCAACATAGTATTTATGTAATATTTCTCATCTGCTTGTGGATGTGCGATTGTTTTAACCCTGAACATTGGACTCTGGTGTTCCAAATTTGGCAGCAGGAAGGTTTAATTCTACAGTATAAAATCAATGTGCTTAAACCTATGCAACTTGTCAATACATCTGAGCAACAGTTCGTGATGTAAAGCTTTGACTGGAAAAATGTGGAATCTTATTTATACTTCTTAATCATTTTCTGGAAGACTAACTGCTTTTCTAAAACTGCTTTTAGTACATACAACCATACATATGTTTTCTCCCTTCTCCAGACTCTGTTTTGTTTTACAATATGCCCTTACCCTGCTTTATGGTTTTCCCTCTGCGATCATTGAACCCAACTCCTGGCCCCACACAGAACCACTCAAAACCCTATGCCTATCTGAGAGTGCTGTCCAGACGCATCCTGAACTCTGGCCCTTGGGGCCGTGCCCACAGCCCTGTGCAGCCCGTTCCACGCCCACCGTCCTGTGGTGCAGACCCTGTCCCTAACCCCCAGCTGCCCCTCCCCTGACACAGCCCCATGCCGTTCCCTCGGGCCCTGTCGCTGTCACACAGAGCAGAGCTCAGCGCTGCCCCTCCGCTCCCTGTGAGGAACTGCAGCCGCCATCAGGCCTCTCCTCTGTTTTTGTACTTAGTTTGTGCTGAAAATAATGCCTCCTATTTTTTCCATGGAAACTACAACAGATACAAAGAACACAGTAACACTTCTGGATAGAGCACGTTCTCACCCACTAAACAGTATCTTTCAACATAGTCACCACCATTAGTTATGCATTTTCACCAGCAATGAACAAGAGCCTGCATGCTGCCCTTGTAAAACTGTGCACCAGTGGAGATGACCCTCTGTTGCCACTGCTGAAATGCAACACCCACTGCCTTACTGTGGTTATATCTACTGTTTGGTCTCCATGTACGTTCAGCAAGCATCGATGTCAGTGGGTGAGAGTTCATCTGTATGGAGGAATTCAATTACACACTTTTGCTTCATCTGCACTTTCATGTCAGACTCCATTGTGTCAGATTGTTCCTCTGCTTCCATCTGTTGCACGGCAACAAAGTATAAAAGAATATTGGCAGGAAAATTCTGTCTCTACTGCAGAACTACCACCAACATCTGCCTCTGGTGCTGTGGGCAACACCATAAAATAATAGGCATTGCTTTTGGAGCATCCCTTATTGTTTTTGCCTCTTTTTGTGGTGCTATGCTTACTTTTTTGAGTCCTCAGGGACAGCGAGTTTAGAAGAAAGGGTTTGCAGTGACCCAAATTCTTCACCTGGAAGACTTCTGTGCTGGGAGAAGATGTCCTTCCTCCAGTCCTAGGTTACCTGAACAGTCTCACCACTCTCTTGTATTGGTGAGCTAGCAAGCAGAACAACCATACTTTCATTTTTAGATGTTTGCCACATGGAGTTGAAACTTGCTATCATAGAATCATAGAATCATAGAATGGCCTGGGTTGAAAAGGACCACAATGATCATCCAGTTTCAACCCCCCTGCTA
>JAOWBP010050860.1:0-17553 GCA_028571105.1 Tragopan temminckii | reverse complement strand
ACTTGAACAGGATTTGGTTCAAGAAAAGAGTCTGAAGGGAAATTTTTTTGAACTGTGATGTGCAGAAACACTTGACCCATCAAGAAAAAAGGCATGAAAACCACAATAGAAAAAGCAGAAGTATAAAGGAGGAATAAAGACATCCTTTGGGATAAGGCAGTGGAATGTATGTAGGTGGAAAAGCACACAGGAGAGATATGGAAAGTATTCAAAAAGAAATTACTGTATGCCCAATGGTTATGTGTGCCATTGAGCTATAAATACTTCAGGACTGGAGACAAGGGTAAAATTTATACAAGGAAGTGGAAGAAGTCATCTTATGTAAGGAAAAGCCCTCTAAAAGCAGAGGAAAATAGAAAAAGTTGAGGTGGAGGATGGAGAAAAAGACCAGTTAATGAAGTGAAGAGAGCATGTCCAGAGGCACACACTCTTCTATGCACTGTTCTCTAAGTGCACGTGTTTATGAAGTCCTTACCATTACCAATCATGCCATCAGTTATGAAGGTGCATTTCAGGAGCTGGCTGTACTTGACTGCCACAGAGGCTTAGTATGGCCCCTCACAGCCACCCTCTGGAAACCTGCTGGCCATCTGGCACTTCTCCTGTCACTGGGTGACCTCCTGTTGCCTCTCATGCTGTCCTACACTTGAACTTCCACCAGGCTGTGACTGCTTTTCTGTTTGGTGTTTGTTCAGCACCAAAAGGGTCAAGTTCCTAAATGTACTCTGAGACCAAGCAAAGCTACGAATCACAACATGAGAGCCAAGACTAGCTGCTTATATTTCCAGTGCTGATGTGCATTCACTTCTGTTGGCCCAGAAGCATACCTGTCTGTTGGCACTTACGAGCAAGAGCTTTGCATCTGCAGGTGATGGATGTGAGTATGCAAGCAAACTGTTGCATGTCACTACCATGACACATTTGCAAACCACCTACAAGACCTATGCCCATAGGCATGAACTGCTTCCAGCAAGGGTAATTAGTTCCCCATTACCTTAAGGAATGTAGGTTCCACGGGGCAGGATTCATCGCACCTCACTTCAGTTGGTTAAAAATCACAGTGCTCATTCCTATTGTCAAATCTAGAGAGAGTGGAGGAAAAGAAGCTCCTTCAAAAGGCCCGTCTCTGACACACAGATGAAGGTGATGAAGTGTTCAAAGCACAAGTTTTTGAGCAATCCGATCTTGCCAAAGATGCGTCTGTGGCAGCAGGATTGGACTTTAAAGCATCTCTTCCAACCCAAACCATTCTATGTTCTCTCGCCATGACCTGTGGCCAAACAGCTTGTTGGGTAAAGTGTGGGTGGCTGCCAAGCAACTTCAGTCCCATTGTAGGCAAATCTGTTTCCCGTAATAGAAATGGTTATGTTACAATATTTTGAGGAGGAGGGTTGAGAGCTGAGAAGGAAAACTTTAAAGAAGAGGGTGAAAATGCACCTTTAGAACTCCCTTTGATCTGTCACAAGTAGCTGTACACTGAAGCCCTGCTGAAAGTTCATCCTGAAGGGAGACAGTTCCATTGCTGCCGTCATTTCACAATGGGTGAGTGTTGGCTTTCTTTTTAACCATACAGTGAGATCAGCCCCTGGCAGAAGGGGCATGAACCACACGTGCAGCTGTACCCCGAGCCTGGCTGCCCGGGTCTCTCCCTTGCCCTACTTGTTTTGCCATAGTTATTACATAAGCAGCATTTGTCTGGCTCCTACTTTCTCATTTCCTTTGCTCGTTTTCTGATTTTTAGGACAGTCTTTTACTCGAGTTACACTGACCTCTTTTGAGAAGAGGGTAACACATTTTCTTACTAAATCCTCTTATCTGTGATAACCTGGCACATTTACTGCCCAAGTCAACAGTTGGACTTGGGAATTATTTTAATTAGAAAAGTGACCACTCTAATTGATAGTGAAACCTGAAAGCCTCATGTAACAGAGAAGTAGCTATGCAGAAATCTAGACCATCCTCAAGTAAGACAGATACCTACAGCAACAATCATACTGATTTTTTCCTTTCCATTCAGCAGTGGAAAATATGTGAACATACTGCATCCCAACTCCCCCAAATACGGTCCTGCGAGTTCTGCTTTAGCTATGGTGGAACAAAACATAGCAGCACAGCCGGTGCTCAGGCCTGCCAAGCATCACCCTCCATTGAGCAATGTGGGTATCAGTCAGCATATCCCAACCTGCTCCCTTCCCTCCTGCCACTGTGGTTTCACCGGGAGTCTGTGGGAGACATCGGCAGTGTGGTGGCTTATCTGCCTTCCTTAGGAGCTTGCAAAACATGAGCAGAGGGTTTCCTTCTGAGGTGTGCAGATTCGTTACATGTGGCAGCTGGTATAATGGTGCAGATAGCCAAGCTCCTTGTTAGCCAGCTGGCACAGTGAAGGAAGGATTTTTCTCTTTAACCCATGACAGAGCCCATTGCATTCAGGATATGAGAAAACTTGTCACGTGGAGAGCCGGGGAGAAAAGCAGAGCTGAAGACATGTGTTGGGGTTAAACCAGGAGGTAACAAAGTCCACAAGGTCCCTCTCAGCCCACACGTCCCACCCTCAGCCTGCTGCAAGGGCAGCACAGAGGCACAGTGCAGGCAGGGAACATGAGTTGCACTCTGTGTGCATCAGATGTGCACTGGGATGCTAGAGGACTACTATGAAATCTTTGCAGGAGCTATGGGGCTCCTACAGATAGGATCTGATCCCAGCATTAAGCCAAGCAGGCTCCAGGGCCTTGGCCAAGGCTGGAGTCAGACCCAGGCGTCACTTCTGGCAGGCTTGGTGCTGGGCAGCTGCCAGCAGTGGGCACCATGCCTGCTGTACACAGCTCAGCATCATGGTGCTTCTCTTGTCAAACCGAACAGAAGATTAATCAAATGTTGCAAATTACTATTCAAAAGATATTCAGTGTCATAAATATCCAGACTGCCAGCGGCACACGCAGCAGCATGTCCACAACCCCCTTCCTCTTTGTGAGAGGAACAGAAACTGCTTCTCAAACAGATCAGAACGAGACCTTTGTTTTGTTTTCTTACAAAGAGAAATCAACTGGTGCAGCAGACATTTGAAAAAAAAAACCCTGCTTAATTATAATCTTTCTGGAGCAACCAGGATGGCTTCAGATTATTTTACATAACTGTGTTAAATCCCCCTGAGAATTATTTGCCTCCTACACGCCAGGGTGCCTGAGCTTAAAAGATGGCCAGTTATTTAACAGGCTTGTGAGTGGCTTAGAAGTGTACCAGCTCTTGCTGCAAAGGAGCAATTGCTAGCGGGTTCACTTTGTTATCTTCACAGCCCCTCCGTGATGGGTGGGAGGTTGTGCTTTGGTGGTGTGCTTTATTTTGAGATGTGTACTGATTTGTCCTGCTGTGTATGCAAATTGCAATTAACTTAAGAAATACAGTTATGGCCAAGGCTTGAATCTCATTTCAAGCAGCATTCCCAGTAGTAACATTGCAAAACTTTAGTAGCCAGCTTGCAAAAAGACAGCACTTTTTGCTTCTGTAATTTGGAAAAAGAAAGAACATCTTACTTTTTCACACTGCCTTCCTAGAAAAGGAGAAGCAATCTGATGAATGAACAGAGCAGTACTTCTGTGATGACTTAGAAATGCATCTGAATGCATCAGAAATGGAAAGGAAAAGGTGGTGGGATATGGAGCCGGCGGTGTTGTCACCATTCCTTCTTGAGTTCCATTTCTTTCTTGTGATTGTCAGTGTTTAAGGTGTATTTTTAACAGCAGTTCTCAATGTTAACCTAACATAAATCAGGAAGATAAATAAAGAGAGAGGACAGCACGGCTGCTTCCATGAAGATGGGAGAAGTATGAAGCCAGAAGCAGTACCCCTTTCTCATTGGCTGATGGGAAAAAAGCAACTCAAATATTCTCCAGAGGCATTAAAGGGGGTTGAAGCCATTCCTGAGCATCCCTCTGCCACCAGCAGTACTCCTGGGCCTGCACCTAGCCCTGCTGCCGAAGTTTTTTCTGTCATTATGTGAACATGAACCCCACAGAAGCAGCACCACGCTGACAGCAGCTTGCTGGCCCCCAGTCTGCCTTTGGAGGGGCACTCAAGCAGCCTGCCCTGCTCCCAACCCTCCCCGAGGAAAGCAGGATTAGAAGCATTGACCCATGTTCCTCCCCAGCCAGAGGGCTGTGAGGGCTGCAGTTATTGCTGCAGGGTGGGAAGGAGCGCAGCCCTCTGCCACCAGGCACTGGCTGGGAAAGACAGAAGCCCACCAGTTGATGGGCACAGCCAGCAGTCAGCAGTCCTGAGGGCAGGTTTAATGATAGGGTAAGGTGAACCTCAATGCAAAGGAAACTGAAGGGTCACGTCTGCTGCAGGGAATCCCTTGGCACTGCAGCACTGTAGAGCAGCACCGTGCTTCCGTTCACACTTGGGTGAAGCTGTTCAAGAGGATGTGCCAAAACATGAATCTCTGAGCTCAAAAGGGAAAGGGTACAAGCAGAGTTCAAGCTGACAGAGATCATGTCACAGCAGTGAGATGAGCTCCAGGACAAATGGAAGAGGGCACTGAGCTGGAGCAGTCCTACAGTGGGGGCTCAGAGGAGCAGCCAGTGGCTGAAATGAGGCCAGTTTCTCCTGAAAGCACTTTGCAGAGCTGGAGCATTGGCCTGTAGAGACACGGCAGGAGGAGCAGATCTAAGGCAAGGCCATCACCTCCACATGTGTTAGTGGTGGTGGCTGAAGTCCAAATACATCCTGCCCCACAGCACCCTCTCTCTCGCTTCATTCCTGCACCAGGCCCCTGGCCGTGTGGTGGCTCTACCCCATACAGGTGACAGCAGGTCACTGCCCACCCTGCTCTCGGCCAGGTCCTGCACCTTTTGTGTCCCACCACCCCATACAGCTGTGCCCAGCTCCAGGCAGCTCTGGGAGCCAGGCAGGAAAGAGGAACTCCCATCCCACCTCTCTTTCTCTGTATATGTAAATATTTTCTTCTGAAATAACATTAGCAGACTCATCTAGAAACAAGACAGTCAGCTTTCCGAGAACACTTGAGAGAGACATAGATTTCATCAAATATGAGGGTGTAAATCTGGGCTTTGTGACTTCAGCAGAACCATTTAGAATTTGTCCTGCATAACGAAGCTGGCCATCTTTGAGTAGAAATGGAAAATACGATTGCTATGAAATCCTTGCAATCCCACCGGAGAGGGCTCTGTATTTCAGAGCTGGGATAAGTGCCGTCACCATCTGCTGTCAGTACCAAAGCTGCACGACTACCTGGTATTGCTGTGCAGACCTGTCAGCGAGGTATGAACCTTATCTTAATTGCTGCAAAGAAAGTTAAGTGTCGAGTTGATAAGCTTATCTTATTCACCTTCTGGGTTCACCACTTATTCAGTTCGGGGGAATAAACATACATTATTTACACTTGTAAGTACACTATGTCCTTTCTTCCCCTTAAATAAGCCCCAGCAGGGAGCACTGCAATTGAAGTGCCAAAAAGGAAACCTGGGAAAAAGTCAAAACACACATTTTAAAGCCCGTGCACATTAAAAATCTACGTTGTCTGCATGACAGATCTGTGTTTTATAAATCAGGTCTCTAACCAGCTTTTTAAAACATAATGGATCCATACCAATCACTGCTTGTGAGCAGGAGTGGGTGTCAGAACAGAGCAATGCGCAGAGCGGGGCAGCCTTAGCCCTCCTCCCCATGCAGGACATGGCACTGCCAGCGCCTGCTGCCACCAAGAACAGGGGGGGAAGAACAGGGGCCAGGAAATATCACAGCACGGGGACATTTCCACTGTGTTCCATAGCTTCTCACAAGATGTTTCAGCAGGGCTGGGAATACCAGGTCCAGCTGTGATGGTGCAGAGCAGCATGGTGCCAAGTGCAGGTGCCCAGCCTGTGAGCATCACTGTGCCTATGTGCCTATGGGCTCTCTATTCTCACTTGGGCAGTATGGAGAAGGGATAATTCCAAGCACAGAGTCTGTATGCCAATGTGTGTATCACCTACAGGCAACCCCGAATTGTCTGGATAAGTCTGAAACACAGACCCCATAGCTGGCACTGGAGTAGATCTTTTCTGGCGCGGAGGTTGTTGTAATAAGTACCAAGGAAAAAGAGTTCCAAGGAACATCCTAAAATAATCCCTGGGGGAACCAAACCATCCTCCCTTTCCAACCGCTGGGATCATTTCTGCAGCATGGAGGGAGTGCTTTCCTTTCTGCAGCACAGCCAAAGGAAAATAGGACTGAAATGCTCCTGAGCACGGGATGATTAGGGAAGGAGTAGGCTAAGCAAGTGCGATTCCCATGGAAAATAAAAGGTACTTAAGGTAACTTAAACACTGCTGCTATTCAGTGAACTGTAGAAATGAAAGAGTAAAGAAAACCAACAACAAAAAACGACACATGAGAAAAGCTGCACCGAGCCATCTGTGCTTCTTGTCTGTTAGCGCGGGGCAGAGCCTTAACAAAGAAAGACCAGTGTGTGGAAATGGAAAGAAGCGTGTTACAGAAACATGCAAATCAGCAGCAGGACTGCAGGGCCGCAGCCAGGCCGGCTCGTGCCGTCGGTGTCTCCGCAGCTCAGGACTGAGTGCTGGCATCAGCTGAACCTCCTCACCTGCGGGCAGGAGGGCAGAGCGGGGCTGCAGCAGTGCTGCGGGGCTGCGGGAGGGCGTCGGGGAGAGCAGGCAGAGGTAAAGGGAACCAAGGGAACCGGGACCCCCGGCCAGGTGCGTGCAACCACCAAATCCCCCCAAACCTTCTGCTCGCATTTCTCACTGGAAAGAAACGCAGGGATGTGCAAAGTGCCCCACTGCTTTTCTCTCTCGCACAGCTCTGACCTCAAAATTCCCCGAGGGTTTCGTCATCGACCAGGACCTGTATTTTCCAGGAGAATGTCTCTGTAAAAAGCATCTGAAAGCTGACTCCGGCTAATCGCTTTGCAACTTAAGGACCACTTCTTTCCCTGCTTTATTCTCACTGCTATTTATTTCCTCTCCTTGACGTTTCCTACACATCCACGTTTTCTGATTCTTTCCCATTCCCCTCTCTGCAGTCACTCCTCAGTAACAGGGTGAGCAGCAGGGGTGACCCACTCGATGTTTCTGTGCTTTTGTGCTCTGTGAGAAAAACAGAGGAAGCAGCTCTGATCTCAGAGCACAGAAATGCCCCTGTCTGGAAGAAGTGAATTTTCCTAAATGCTGAGGCAAACCCAGAACGTCGGAGCTGTTATTAATGGGTTGGGATAGCCTGGAGAAAGCTCACAGCATGTGCTAAATAAATGTGCCTAAGTGCTCTGGAGCCACGGATCCCTATTTTTAGTGGGCTGTGGGCAGTTCAGTAAGCCCTGCCTGTGGAAAACCCCAACCCACAGAGGACAGAGGAATGAAATAATTTCCTATGCAACCGAAGCAGAGGCTTTCAGTAATGGGGAACACCCTGAGCACAGTGATGGAGAGCCAGCCAACAGGGGCAGCTCCATCACCATGGCAGCAGAAGAGAGTGGCACGAGGGGCACCACCCAGCACCTTGGTGGTGCAGAAGAGCAGCTCTCCGAAGCCATAATAACCATAAGCTAGAGGCACAGAGATAGCCTGCTGGGGGCTCCTGGACTTCACTGCCAGCCTGGTGCCTAACAGCATGGTCGTTCCCTGTCATGGCAAAGAAATCTGCTCTGGAGTTCATTTGCCTTCATCGCTTTCCATTCATAAGGATAATTTAGGGTTGAAAATATATACATAAATAAGTGTATGTGCAGTTAAGAGAGTGTGGCTGATCCTCCAGCTTGTCTACATCAATGTAATCTAGCAGAGGAACTGGTGTGAATGTGATCTGACCCATCTCACAGCCCTCTTCACCTTTAAAAGGAGTTGAACATTTTATGAAGGGCATCCAAGTGGATGTTTGCTGTCCTTTTGCTGTCCTTCTGTGCACAGAACAGGTGCTTGTCTTCATAGCATCTCTGCCTGGCTCAGACTATAGGAAGCAAGTGCAGCAATCAGAAAGCTCTCTGTGGACAGTGGGGTGGAGAACCCAGGAGAGAAGTTCAGCTCCTCAGCTCATTTGAAGTGAAGATTCTCAGTATGTCTCACTTGGTACTTCCCAAATTTGAAATTCTCAGAGATTTTGCCCTGCAGATCTGTTCAGTGCATCCTATCGTGAAGTCTGCACACCTCCTCCTGCCCCACGGACCAGCTGTGTCCTTTCCAGCAGAGGGACAAGAAGCTGTGCCCCCCGCCCCATCATTGCCCCTGTGGCTGAGAGCTCCACAGGCAGCAACTGCTCAGAGCTCAGCATCACCTCTCCCTGCTCTTTGTCCACCCCTCCAACCAGGGGTGTTTCACAGGAGTTCGGAGCAGCAGGAAACACGCTCAGGAACTGCTCAGGGTAGTGACGGAGGCTGGCACGTGCCTGGCTCTGGGCTGAAGGAAGGCAACTGTGAGCAGCTATGGGGCCTTTCACACTCACAGCATGCTTTCGGTTGGAAAAAAATATCCCACAGTTATGAATGGATGGGAAAGATATATAATATAAAGCCTCGTCGTAATGAATTGAATACAAACACATCTGTCTGAGTGCAATTGCAGCACTAAGTAAAGCTTTTCTTCATCCTCTCCCGTTTTTCAAATAATTACTGAAAACAAATATTTTGGATATTTCTCATGTGTGAGAAAGAGAAGAAACATCTCATTCTTTACAGGCTTTTGTTTTATTATTCCAACATAGCTGCTGAATTAGGACGCTGGGAGAGCTCACAACTGTGCGTTCAGCCCCAAAACAAACTCGGTGTGCACAGAGCCAGCGCTGGCTGCTCTCCAGAGGACTTTGGCGTACTTCAGCTCTGCTTTGCACAGCCATCCACAGGGGAAGAGAATGCTGCGGCCCCGCGCGGGGCCGGTGCCGGCTGTGTGCTGTGCTAATGAAGGCACGTGGCAGGGACAGGGTGACAAGAGACACCCTCTCCTCCCCCCCAAAAAAGGAAAATAAAAGTAATAAACCTCAAACCCCAAAAGTTACACAGTGGCTCTGGAGCTGGGACTGCACAGGTCTTGGGCAGGCACCAGGCGGTAAGATGTTCTAATTGCTGATGGCCCGCTCTAACTGCTGATGGATGCACTGAATATCAGCACGTGACATGGAGATAAAGGACTCTGCATCCTATTATCAGTTCCTGAGCAACTGGTACGTCTTATTTAGTGTAACTAGATTCATGGGTCAGAATCCCACGCACACAGAGCGCACACCTTTCCTTTGACTGGAAACAGAATATTATGAGGGCATTTCTTCACCATAACAATGGTTTGCCAGTTCCTCAGCAGAGTCTTTATGTCATGCTTTGATATTTTTACTTTCAGGCCACAGCTGCTGCAGCGACAGTGCCAGGCTGGAGAGCTATTTGTGCAGCAGGGCTGCAGAAAAGAGACAGATTCCTGCTCTTTTATGTCACTTCTAACCCAGAAAATGTCTAGGTGGAGGTGCTCGGTGAGCACTGTCAGCACTGGTTTGCAGGCAGGAACTGGGGCTGAGGGCAGCGGTGGGCTCTGGGTAAGGTCCCCCAGGAACGTGGTGCAGGATGGGGCAGGGTGTGATGGGCAGCCTGCTGGGACGTGCTGTGATGCTGCTGTCACACTGCTCCCCACACAACACGCTGCTCTCCCTGCCCTGCTATGTCTGCTCTGGCAGCAGAGAGATCTCAGCGACTGAAGCAAAGATTCAGGGAGATGCAGCCTTTCCTCAAATACTGTTTTTTTTTTTTCTTTCTCCTTTTAAAATTCTTTTAGATGAGTTTTCAGAAGCACTGAGCGCTCAATGAATCACTTGGCTGAATGGCCCACATAGTTTCCTCTTAAGTCAGCTTTGGCACCGAGCCACTGTGCATACCCTGGGGCTTCGCTTCGAGTAACATTTTCATTAGTGATGTTATCCAAGTATTTGCAGCCAGGTCGTGCAGCCCGGATGAACCCCACTGCTAGCACTCAACAAGGGGGAGGAGGGCTCAGGCTTTATTAGTCAGGGCACAAAGGCACCGACTGGAGAGAAGCTTGCCTCCTGGACAAAAGGAATCCCCCTCAGATGTCATGTTGCATCCGGGGTAGCCCACCTACATCCCACTGCTGTCTGTGCTGGATGGGGCCACTGGAGTCCCCCAGCACCCAGAGGAAGCTGGGCTTGCCCGCAGTTAGCTCTACTTTTCCTTTCCAAAGAGGATGGCACCATAAAGAGTGCATGCTGCAAACCGATAATCTGATGCAGGTACAGAAGGACAAGTTCAATCAAACATCTCAGTGTTTTAGAGCACTGCCTCCGTTCATTTTAGACTCATTTTAGCATGGCAGGTCACAGCAGTATAAACATTGTGGGGGGGAAAAAAAAAGGCCGAGCTGGCAAACAGTCAGAACTTGCTGTTCCTGACCCAGTAACCTACTTTTTGAGTACCACGTAACATGAAAGCCACCCCTAGCTCAGACTGCGACGTCACCTCTTACTTAACTTGGAGGTAAATAGTGGGTCTGGCTGGGAAGAGTTAGATGACGTGGTCATCATGTACTTTGTTCTAGTCACAAAAAACATTTTAGACTAAACAGGAATACGAAGGGCAGTTTCTAGCCTTGAGTCATCCAAAGGCACTGCAGCACGGTTTGGAGCTGATACCCACACTGACACACAGAAACAACCAGAAAAGCTGTCTGCAGCACCGGTGCCACCATCGGCATAAAGAAGTGGTCCAAGGGAGCACAACATAAAGGAGGCCTGTTCTTCCTCCATGACTCTGCTTAAGGTATTTTCACTCCCACTCTCTCATCCTGACCTGTGATAGCTCAGAGACGATACAGATCGGTCTCTGAAGGTGGAGAAGACTTCAGGACCTCTATGAAAAGCAAAAGCAGCTCACCAGTCATAGCCCTGCTCCTCTGTTTTCCCTTCAGCAGAACAAAAGCAGCAGTCAGCAGCCTTCAGGATGGCACCTGCCTTCCTCTCCCCTTTGCAGACCCACCTGCAGCCCCAGGAACACGTTACATTCTTGGGACCATGCAGAGCATGGCAGACAGCATAATGGGAAAGCCACCTGGAAGCCCAGCAAAACAGAATGGTTATCCCAAGACTTCAGTAGGCATCAAGGTGTCTCAGCCCACCTACAGCATTTCAGGACAGCAGAGAGCTCACTGAGAACCCAGTTCAGCAAAACTCTTGGGATCTTCAAGGTGTTTTGTTTGACTAAAGCCAGTAAGAGGTTTCCCATCAGAATGTAAATGGAGATGGACTAGGCTTGAGTGAAGTTTCCAGAGAGTTTTCTATTAGGAATAAAGGAAGCAGTGAGACAGAAAATATGTATACTCATTCAGCGGTGTTTGAAATTGTATCTCCCTCCACGAGCATCCTTAGAAATCAGTGTTTAATGCTAAATAATAATCAGCAAAAGAGAAACAGAAAGGCTAGATATATGCTTAGTATTGGAAAGGACTCATGTTTTACTGAACAAACTATCAGGGAAAACAAACAAGAGTGTTAAGACAGAGTGAGAGAAATTACAGTGGGGCTCTTTAGGGAAATGACGGGAACTGATTCTTCATGAAATAAGCCCATGTGTACTCACAGTTACTGCCAACGTGTCTCTCAGCTGAAACACACACAAAACAGAAATAGGTGGAGAATGAAGGACATGATCAAACATTCCAGCTTCATGCAAAATAATGATAATGATAAAGTGATTGAAATGATCAAAGGTCTTGAAGTTGTTCCACTTTCCGACTGACTTAGATTTTATTCTTGTTGACCCTCTGCCTTCCCCACTGCAGAGCAGGAAGGAACAGGGCGCTGTAATATCTTACAAATTCTAGCTACGTTTCCTTGTGCCATCACAAACCATTTTCCCACCATCTCTTTTACCAGCAATTTTAACTTAACCTAAGATTAAAAACATGTGGAAGTATTTCAGACTAGCTGGCATAAGCACAACGCAAAAGTAAATGTTCTAATAGACATAAGAAGTCATTTTTCTTTACAACAATGTCTAATTTAGATCTCTGAAATTGTAAAATTAAAAACTATTCTAATCCATACTTACACAAAAATGCATTTCTAGCAGATTATAATATCTAACTGCTTATTACACGAAATCTTGGAATGACTGTATTGTAAAAAAAATAATTGCCTAATTATGAAATCCTGATGATAAAGACACCATTGTCATAGAAACATCTGGGCTGCCAGCCCCCCAGAATGGAAGAAATTTCAATAGGCAGAGAAAAACCAGCAGGCAGATGAAAGATGTCCGGAGCAAAAACATTCCCACTGCAATTTCTGTGTGGAAGTGCGGGTGATGACTTCCAACAAACCAACCAGTAATAACCTATTCACAGGAGCAGAGCAGTTAACAGATACGTGAAGATGAGGGGCAATTAACAAATATTATGTATACTCTTGCCTCATCTTTAAAAAAAAAAAAAAAAAAAAAAATCGACTCTACCTCTCTGTAATGACAACCTGGAAAAATATGCATTGTATCAGGGCTTTAGAAGACAATTTAGCAATCTGATTCCTTAGAATAACAAAGAGTTGTCCAATTTGAACATGGCAGCAATCAGTAGCATTTCTGCAGCATTTATCTCACATAAAACACCATTTAAGTGATATTCGAAGAAGAAAACAGGAGCAGAAGGAAAGGTCAGTTATGCGTAAAGAGCAGAAGTACAGTGAAAAGCAGGGAAGCTGGATGGCTGCATTCAGCTCAGCTCAGCCCCAGCGAGAAATCTGGGCCTTGCCATTAAGCCCGCTGTGAATGTTATGTTAATAGTGAAGTTTGTGGCTATGCATATTTCAGCCACTTACGAAACAGTGAAAACTTTTCTTGGAAAACTGGAAATACAATGAGACGGTTACCCTGGATTGCTCAATGCCATAGCAAAAGGAGCCAAGGAAGAGCAAGAATGGCCGCACAGGCTGAGGGCTGCGGACAAGGAGAAGCCAGCCCACCAGAAGGCTCTGCCCTGGAGCCCTGCTCTTCCCTGTGGGTCTGAGCCCAAGTGCTGCACAGTGCACACCCAGACCCGTCCCTGAGCATACAGAGAGTCCCGGGAAGCTAATGAGGGCTCATTATTCAGATTGTTAACAGTTAAATGCATGAATGTATTCCCCAGCCTAGCAGCTCCAAGAAGGCTTCATTCCTTGTCTCTGAGCAGAGCTCCCACCGCTGGCAGCGACTTGGCATCACTGATCAGGCTGAACCTTGGACTCCACAACGGAAAGCTCACATGTAAGCAATGTGCAAGGTCCCAGAACCAGACTTTATGGATGAGACGCCAGAGGATGATGTATCACTGACAGGATAAGCCTTTCATTTTTTTTTTTCCCTGCAGGGGTGATTACAATGCAGATGGCACAGTAGCCTTCTCACATGGTTGTCATCTCTGATTCTCTGCTAGAGGTCATATCAGGGCTCTCATTCTAAAATGCTGCCAGCTGAGATTTATAACGCAGGTGACAGCCAGGTTCCCCGCCAAGAAGTCCTTTCAAAGCAAAACTGTTCAGCCGTGGGTATTCTGCTCATGTTGGATATTTTGATTACGAGCACGATACAATCTGCAAAGCAGCATCAGCCCATGCACTGAAGTGTTTTCCATAAATGGCTCTGCACAGCAGTCGGACTGCCTGCCTGCTTGCGCTGTGTGCGGCTGCTGGGATGAAGCTCTGCCCTCACGAAGGCACACTGCAATATCTGCACGGCACTTGAGGCTCCCCTAAGCCTGGCATTTGGGCTGAGGGGGGCTTTAAGCGGTGTGTGTGCTGCGGGCTGGCCTGCAGGGCACTGGTGAATACAGTCGCATGCACTAGGGAAAGCTTTCCTGTTTTCTAAAGAAGTGTTACTCTTCTGTTAAGTAAATAAAGATGTGCCTGTTATTTACTTTCCAGCACATACTGCAAAGCTCATGTTAATTAAACTTCTAAAGCACACAACAGAATAAATCTGTGTTGGTGTAATGCCAAGAAATTGTATATGAACTCTCCCCCATGCAATTAGTAAACATTGGCATAGCAGAAAACCATTTACTCCATCCCGGACAAAGCACAAGTGGGTCAGGACCCTGAAGCTAAGAGTCTCTGTTCTGCCTTCATAGGCTCCAGAGCTGAAGATCTGCGATGCACAAGGATTGGGCAAAATCATCAGAAAGGAGAAGGCCGGGAGAGAACTCAGAGGCCTGACGCTGTGCTCGCCGTGATAGTTGCCAGTCACAGCTTTGTGGCCCCGGATAGCCTTGGTACGACATCAGACACACGAGTTTCTTCCCTGGGTGGCTTCTTGTTCATAGCAGAGGGACAGTGCAAACCCCGGACCATCCCCAGAGCTCAACAGATATTGTGCTGGAGTCTCCTTTCCTTCAGAAAACCAGCCCTGTTACAGATTGATGTAGTTCTCAATGTCTTTCTCTTGCTGTTACATTAACTTTAGACATTTGCCAGCTCACTCTGGCCAGCTGCAGCCTGGTTCCCACTGGCCTCAGGAGAACTGTAGCTGTGCCCACAGAGCCTAATGAAAGCTGTCACATGGACTGCCCAATCAAGCACATAAAGAAATAAAAAGCAGTAAAAGAAACAGAAGGTTATTTCAAACCGCCGTGTTACTCAGACTCCCATGCCCATCTCTGTACAAAGAAATGACAGCATTATCATCAAGGATTTTGGTGTCAGGGCTGTGGTTCAGGTTCCCAAGTCTTGGGAAGGTGGTTTCAGCTGCTCTCTTGTCTTCTGAGCTCCACAGGGGCTACAGAGGCACATAACATGACTGCTTATTGAAAATGCATATGTGTCACTGCGTCACTGCTGCCCAGGAAGGACAGAACCGTCACTGTTGATTCCTGTATCAGATAAATACAGCTTAAAAGAAAGCATCTTTACATCAGTTTTGGATGACTCATGCAACAGATACGGAGATGCCTTAATGTACTTCTTTCTTCTCCTACACACCACCATGTGCTCAGTGCTCCGTCTGCAGCTACTTCACAAGAATGTTGAAGGGCTTTTTTCTCCTATAGAAGTGTTTCCAAACACCAATGGTAGTTTCTATTTTAACAACACCATCACCCGACACATTACTACTGAGCAATTCATGATGCAAATGCACTGCAACCCACCAAATTTCAGTGTTAGCAAATGCAAAGTGAATATTTCACTTTTGCGTTGCAATGCAGTGACTTTTGTGTTTAAAAAATACTATCCTGAATTTGCTACAGAGCTGAAGTCAGTTCTTGCACCAACTATTGATGCTATGCAGCAAAAACATAGGTGAAACCTGAGCTTGTGCCCTACTCAACAAAGTGCTGCTGCATAACTGGAGAATTCAGTATAGCATTAAAATCTAACTTTTGTGTCTAACATTTCCAGCCCCAGTAATTAACACTCTGATGTTATTAGATGTCTGCTTTGTTGTGTTTGCTTGCTTTTGTTTTAATTCTGGATTGCAGATCCCTTGACTACTGGGAAACTGAATATCATTGGCAAACTTCCATTAAAGATTTCAGTAGAGTATTTAATTTTCTAACACCTAGATAGCAAAGTGCTGGGGAGAAGACAAGTAAAACTTTTATTTATTTATTTATTTATATTGGAGAAAAAGATGATTCCTGCATTGATTATTGGACCACTGACACAGATGTGAGTAAAACAACCCATCTTGATGAATTCTACTGTATACACTTTAGAAAGGAAATATTGGAAAATAATTCAGTCTATCTAAAGACAGACTTTTAAATAACACTTTAGAGCTAGTCACAATTTGCTCGCAATGCTTACATTAAAAAGCCCACAGAATTAAGGAGGAGAAAACCTTTTTACCCCAAATAGCTCTTTAATATACTGCTTTGGGGCATTTGTTCTCACATCTTTCGTACCAAGTAGCTTTAACTCACAGTATTTCTGGCCACTGACCTTCTGGGAACACAGGGTATCAGGGAAGCAAAGAGCTACCAGTCTTCTCTGAAGGAAGACCATGGAATGATTCTTGAGACGACACCTCCAACATTTAGCTTTGAACACAAGCTGGAAACTCTACATCAGCTGGGCAATGAAAGCTGAAGGACCATAGCAAGCAAGTCCCAACCTCAGTGTACATGGCCTGAACCCCTTTGAGGAAGCACATTTTGGGGTGCGAGTGGGTTCCTCAACAAAGCCTTCCAGCCCTCTGGAGGTGGTCTGGGAGGTGGGCTGCTTTTGGAAGCGTTTTTGGGGCATAACCCCTCATTGGGTCTGTCCAGTGGAGGTCCTTGGAGGCCTCATGCTAAAGAGCCATCTAAAGAGAATTCAGAGTCCTAGACTGTCCATCACTTCCTAATCATCACAAAAGCCACCCAGAATCAAATCTGAACAGCTGATGACTGCAGGGAATTCTACCAGTAAACATTTTCTTACCTTAAAAAAAAGTTACTTGTACTCATGGATATCACTGCAATTAGAAATAGCTTTACCTTTTGAGAGTAAAAAGGTTATTTCAATAAATATTTTCTCCTGAAGATAAAAATAAGGGTAATGTTATGGTAACAGAGCTGTGCTTCTCAGCAGCCTCTATAGTAGAGCTGGTTAGAGGCACTAATGCTGTGCTATCTAGTCAGATGTAACAAACTATTTGCAGTTCAGAACAGGAATCAAGCACCTTCAGCTCTGCTCTGTTTAGTATTCAGTAGCCAAAACATATCCCGAGGTAAACACTGGCGGAGCTGGGCATGCACATCCCCAGCACTCAGGTCAATGACCTCAGTTCCCTGATGCTATCACTTCATCCTCGTCATAACACTTCAAGAAAGGACATAAACATCTGACAGAATAAAATGCTCTTGACTTTTATGAACAGTCTGATTCAGCAGCCCTCAGAGTGCACTTTCATGACCAGCTCAAGCACATCTTGCCCTTGAAAAGACATTTCTTCCAGTCCCAGGCTCCCTTGCATGGAAAACCATGCTTACATGGTTGAAAGCTAATGTAGAAGAAAGTTTTGAAAAACATCTGCTTTCAACTACTTTGCCGCAAAAATCCTTGCTCTGAAGTAGTGGAGATTGCAGAAAGCAGAAAACAACTGGCTTCTTTGCTCTTAAATACAATCATAGCACAGCTTGGGATGGAAGGCACCTCAAAGATCACCCAGTTCCAACCCCCTGCCATGGGCAGGGCTGCCAGCCACTGACTCAGGCCCCAGCTCAGGCTGCCCAGGGCCCACCCAACCCAGCCTGGGCCACCTCAGGGATGGGCACCCACAGCTCTGGGCAGCAGTGCCAGGGCCTCACTATCTTCTCAGTGAAAAATTTCCCCGACATCTACTCTAAATTTCCCGTTTTAGTTTAAAACCATCCCCCTCGTCTTATCGCTATCCATCCACGTACAAAGTTGATTTTCCTTTTGCTTATAAGCTCCTTTTAGATATTGGAAAGCCTGACAAGGGCTCTCCAGAACCTTCTCTTTTCCGTGCGCTTGCAGAAGGCCAACTGTGTTCTGGGCTGCATTAAAAAAGGAGTGGCCAGCAGGGACAGGGAGCTGATTGTCCCCCTCTACTCAGCTCTTGTGAGGCCCCATCTGCAGCACTGC
>JAOWBP010050859.1:0-17556 GCA_028571105.1 Tragopan temminckii | reverse complement strand
CGTCGGTGTACTTGAGCGCATTGCCCAGAAGATTCTGCAGCAATTGATGGAAGAGAGTGCGGTCGGTCGACAGCACGAGCGGATGCGTATCCATCTGCAGCGTGATGTCGCGCATCGGGGGCGGGCCACCGCTGCTGAGCAGCACCGGCGCCCAAAGGGGACCCACGGGTGCTGGGGTTCCTCAATCCTAGAGCTCCGAGCTGCGCTTGTCCCAACCCGGGAACACCGGCTGAGCAGTGTGACAGTGCACGGTACCCGGGGGAGCTTATAAACTGGGGGGGAGTGATTTTCTATATGGTCTGATAGCAATAGGACAAGGGGGAAAGGCTTTAAGGAGGGGAGATCTAGGTGAGATGTGAGGATGAAGTTCTCCCCCCAGTGGTGCTGCCCAGAGCTGCGGGTGCCCCATCCCTGGAGGTGCTCGAGGCCATGGAGCGGCCCTGAGCAGCCTGAGCTGGGGGCAGCCAGTCCACAGCAGGGGTTGGGACTGCATGGGCTGTAAGGTCCCTTCCAACCCAACCATTCCGTGATTCTATGATACCACTGCATTTCTACAGATTCCTCCTTGGACCGCTCTGTTCCTAAAGCATGGGGTAACAATAATTTCAGTGCTACCTTGCAGCTGCGGGCGCTCACATGAAAGCCAGCATCTCAGCCAGGAACCAGATCTTATCCCAATCCCCTTCCCCAAACCCACTAAGCTCCTTCTCCATGGGATCTCGGTGGGAGAGCTGTAAGCATGCACCCAGCAAAGCCTCCTCCACACCATGACCTCTGCAGGAGTGTCACTGGTGGAGCTGGCCTTCGGCAGCACTGATTTATTTGTGGGTATGTAAAGAACGGCTCCAATTTAACAGCTCAGATGGTGCCGCCCTCTCTGCCCACGCAGAACGTGTTCATAGCTTGCCGTAAGTTGCAAAAAAAAGCAGACAGACTCACCCACTGAGCGCTGCCCCTCCTCGCCTTCACCCCTCGTCCGCCGCGAGCCGCTCTGCGCTCCTGCAAATTGAAGGCACCCGTCAGTCTCCTCAACGTGAGCACAAACCAACAGAACAGAGTCCTGCATGCAATTACACAGGAAGGAAAACATGCAACTTAAGCTGAGCTTGGGACATTTCACAGTCGGTATCAATAGTGGGGTCTACAAAGGGCCATCACTTTACGTTTTGAAATAGCTGAGCAGAATGTTTTGGCAGTAGCAGCACTATCTACATTCGTTGTCATTTTACATCTTTTGATATTTAAGCTTGCCGATTCCTTTTTGCCCACATTCCATTACAGTGCATTTTCAAAGGGCACAGTATTAAAGTTATTGCTAATTATGCATTACCATGTGGTTGGTCGGTTGTTGTTTTTTTTTAATGTTTATTTTAAACATTTTTTTTTTTGTGCAAATTTTTTACATTAAAATTAACACTTGAAGAATTGTCTCAATAAAGTTTATGCAAGTTGCCGTCACAGTTTATGTAAAAGAGAAATGTGCTATTAAAATCAGACATTTAGGTTACCTTTTGGGCTTTGCGATGCATGTTAGCTTTACACATCCTGATTCTCCTGCGATAATTTTCCTTTAAAAGGGGGGCATAGGGTGATCTTTTCATCAAGCAAGACATTATGCCCTGAAAGCTGACTCCAAACCATTGTTGAAAATTCAGTTATTTACACTTTAATAACAATCTACAAATACAACTGTTTGTTTTAAAGTACTCCCCTCAGTCATGCACTGCTACGAGCAGTTTGCTTCCTGATGCTCTATTTTTCACCCCCGAGCAGTTTTATTCTCTCCCCCTACGATGCCAGATCGCTTTGCGTTGGGAAACACAAACAGTTTGTCATGTCTCTCTGAGGTTTAAATGTTTATAAGTATATACACAGAAATACACACAGACCCTTGGGAAGGATACGAGGAGTGACTGCAGCACCCTTCTCAAACAGGGACATGTTTGTAAGCGGCTTTCCGAGTAAAGGCTGCCTTCGAGTAGGAAGGGCATCATCCCAGCCAAGTGGGTTAGGGGAGTTTACATGCACAGAAAGCAAGCTCCCTCCTCCTCGGATTTCTCAGCATTCGCTTTGTCACGTTACTTTTAAAGCGGCCATTTCAGACTCAGCCTGGAGTCTGCAGCCTGCCTTACTCTGAGGCCACCTGCAATCTGAGTCAGTAATTCAGCAGAGCACCATAACCACTTTTCAGCAGACAGAAGTCAGCTTGCTGCCACAGTCCAGGATCAAACTGCTTTCAAAGAACTTCCAGGGGGTGAAAAACAAGATTTTCCCTTTTTTTTTTCCCCTTTAAATTAAGCTTGTTCGATGAAGTTGATAAACTTTTGGTAAGAATTGCAAAAAAAACCACCACTTTTAGAATGTCTCCATATTTTAAAAAGACAATTAGCTTTAGCATTAATTTAAAATTATTTGAAAAAAAAAAAGAACAGCTATTTTACTGCTCAACAAAAAAATGACAATTCATCACATTTACTTTGATTAAAAAAGGACTAAACTTTATTGACAAACTGCGGCAGACATGTTGACAAGTTTTAGCTACCTATTTAGGCAGACTTACACATGTAGCATTTAATCTTCGAGAACAAAGTGGGAGGACCATGTACAAATCCCATTAGGACTTTAACCTATGTACAAAGTGAAAATTTTCCTCATTTTTTCAGCTGCAGCGTCCCTTTTTATGCAGAGCTAGTGTTGAGATGCACTTGAACAAGTCAATGGGATTGCTAATACTGATCATTTTGTCAGTTTTAAGCTTGCACTGTATTATATGCCACCAATGCTAGAAAAATGAGAAGACTGTAATTTTATAGAATTCAGACCTATTCACTCAATGCTCTGTTTTCTAATATCAAACATTGGGCAATTAGAGCCATGCTTTAATTTGTTTCCCTCTCGTAAGTTCTCCATCCAGGACCGAACTACGAACCCCTCACAGTGGGACATCCACTTCCCAAGCATCTCTCAACACCGCATGTTTGGGGCTAGATTTCAAAACCCACATCGTGAAAGTCAATTTTACAAACCTAATTTTTTTTTTTTTTCTTTTAGATCAATTACCTTTTAAAAAAATGCTATTTAATTTGCTTGAGGATCCTTCATATTAAATTTTAAACTTAAGATTCACCAGCAATCTGCTTTTAAGGAAAGTTTGACGTCTGAGGTTACTTCTAAACGGTGGCAACCACTACCGTTACATTATGATTTTAATTCTTAAAAACAGCCCTGAATTTTGAAATGTAGCCTACTTTGGGATTCTGCAACTACAACTTTTATGGGTTTCTTAAAACCGAACTTAAAGGTTAACAAAACCTTAGTTTCATATCTGCTAAGCAAGCATGTCACTTTTGAAACTAACATTTTAAACTTTTTTTTTTTTATGAAAAAGGTACAGTTTTATTTATCTAAACAACAAAGAAAGAAAAGCAATCTACACACTCAAAAAAAAAAAAAAAATTAAAATTGGTGCTCTACGTCTATTTAACTCATTTTAAAATACTACGTACAGAAGCCAGAATGCAGGGTGAGGATGGAGTGGGAGAAAAAGGGCCACGAAGAAAAACAGTTAGACAATTACTTGTCTGGTGTGGGCAAAGCAACAGGAATCCTGGGAGATACAAGAATCAGTAACAACTGTTTGCTCATAACTGCTATTTTTCCCTCATTTTGTTTTTAGTAACGTCCGTATGGGTGCTCTCTGTAGGCGCCCTTCACCGGCCGGGCTGGCGGGGCCTTCAGGGAGGGCCTGGTACCATTCCAGTCATCTTGGCCTGCAGAAAAGAGAGCAATAGATCAACACTGGCAGCGAGCTCAGGACCCAGCGTGGCTGGTCCCCACAGGGATCTGTGTGGGGCTGATGTGATGTACCCCACGTCCCCCTCAGTTCTACAGAAATCTCTAGCAGAACATCGCTTTGGGAAAAGCTGCTGGGCCAGGATTCCCCACTCAGCCTAGGCTTGGACAAATCCAGTGCCTTTTATGAGTAATTAATTTCAGCAGAGCTGCAGCCAGCTCTCAAGGCAGCCTTGGCAGCCAGCCTCATGCAGGCCCGGCAGTCGCAGCCTCTCAGCCATCAGTACTGGACCTCCAGGCCCGACATGGCTGCAGGTCGTGTTCCTCCTCCTGGAGCACCAGGCCAGGCTGTTCCTGTGCCAAAACACATCCAAACCACGGCCATTTGCAGCCATGGGGAGCGCAGCATCTGCTTGGCTGCAGATCTGCATTCCTGTGCCAGCACTGCACCAGCACTGCTGGGACAACGCACCGGGCAGGACAGCCATGAACTTCTGCAATACACAACTGCCACTCAAGCAAAGAGTTTGCACCCCACTGCTCCTGAGCTGCCTCAAGCCCTCAACAACTAAGCTCAGCTTTCAATTCGGTGCTTGCAATATCCATACTGGCGTGCCTGCTGCTCTCTGCAGTCCCCACTTCTCCAAAGCAACCTCCTGAACCCTGAGGCCAGCCGGCCGCTATTCCTGCTGCCGTGGAACATGTTCTGATTTTCACAAGTCTCCAGCCTGGCTCGACAATTTATTCTTCTGATTTTGTTTTCATGAAAGCAGAGACCAAAGGAAATTACTGTGGATAAACAGATTAACTGTGGCAACTTCATGCCAAGTGCACAACGAGCGTTTTGGCCTTCGTACCCCAGACAACACCGTTCTCCTACCAAGCAGGAGGCACAAAAGCCTCTTTGTGCTGCATGACTGACACAGGCAGCAACCCAAGCCATCCCAGAGCCATTCTGCACAGAGGCATAGAGATACCCAGCACTGCTGACAGCAGCTGTCTATTCACACCCACCTCAGACTGGAAAAGCAGCTCTGATAAGCACCTGGATTTGCCCTTCTCACAGCTCACGCCCAGGGCACACCCAGAGGCAGGTCTGGCTTTGCTCCCAACAACAGCAGGGTGGAGGGATTCCCTGTTTCTGAGAATACCAGAAGCCTCTCTGCTGGTCATTACCATCACCAGCTCAGTTTGCTCACACCCTCAGGCGACTGATGGATGCTTTGCTGCAGGCACTGCCTTCAATACAGTGTACTTCCACACCACTGAGCAGCTCACTGTGAGCCTTTTGCTGCTTACAGAGAAAGGAAAACGAGTCCTTCTTATTGCCATATGCAGATGCCACTCATAAGCTCAGATCTCTGAACTAGCTTAAAAACAACACAGTCACCTAATCCTTTGTTGCCAGCAACTCAAATAGAAGGCCTATGGCTTTCAACAGTGTGTGATTTACATAGCTGTGCTTAAATTGGCCTCCCACACTCCTCAGTCTAGTCTAAGTTGATGGCCCTAGGTAACGTGCATTAGCCAAACTTCACAGACTGCAAGTCATATCGAACAACATTTTTCCAGCTAGTCAAAGGACAGGCCTTAAAATGACATTTAAAATCATTTTTAAAGCCAATGCGTAGTGCAGTCATTGTCAGCTGGAAGGGTTTTGAGGATAAGGAAGCAGATGGAGCCATGCGTTCATGCAGCTCAACAAAATATAATTCATGAAACCAGACTGCAGCAAAAGTAGTGCTGTGGGTGGAAATCCATAGCTCTTAAAATACTCTAAAGCTACCAGGAAATGGAAAGATATTTCCATAGTTAAAAATGGAATTTTTCATCACCTTTGAGACAATCGAGCTACACAAGAATCTAAAAACCATATAATGCCTTCAGTTGCTCTGATCTGGGTAATGCGTAGAGTAAAAAAGTTCTACCATGAAAACAATTTGAGGTCCTCCTCAGTGTCAGAAGTTTCTGCTCAGAGCGTGGAGCAGCACTGGAGAACAGCTGATCGGCTACAAGCAATTCCCAACCACATACAGCTGCTACATGCAGGCAACTCCCAGCTATGTGCAGCCCCTTCTCTACAAAAAGAATGGGATTCCCAGACATACCATAAGCTTCATAGGTTTCCTGTGCCTCCCCGTGTCCATAATCATAGTATTCTGTGTCCCTGGAAGAGTAATTATGCTGGTTACACACAGTGCAGAAATGGTATTCCTGAAGTGACACAACCTGCACAAACACCTGAGCAACATGGGGCATCTTTGCTCTTCGTGGCTGTGGTGGGCGTTTGCTGCTTCGATAGATCTGTCAGGAACACTGGGACACTCCCAAAAGTTATTTCCCCGGGACTCCAGGATTATAGCAGAAGAGGGCACTTTCCCTACAGCTCACACGCAGAAATAAGTGTTTCTAATATCTTAAAAGAAAGAAAGACCACACATAATTTTCCCAGTAACAGGTGGCAGACTTACCCTTGGCCCTGGCTGTAGTAGCCTTCGTAGCCCTCATAGCTCTGGTCTGCATATGCATCATCATAACCCTGAAATGGATGACACAAATGGCATTAACGGAAAGATGGAAGGTTGACGACTGACCAAAGGTAGCAGCAGAAGTGAATTCAAGTTACAGGAGTTTTTGGAGCAGCTCATGAGTCCCTGCCTGCCACGGGGAAGAGAGTGAGCAGAAAACATGAGTGGGCAGCTAAAAGCTGCTTGTGTGCTGTGGATGGCAAGGAATGAACCACGCTGATCTTTACAATGAATGGATTCGAAAGTGACTTACACGTCCAAGGCTACAGCTTGTCTACAGTGCAAATCCATGCATTGGGAAGTCTGTAACTGTGACTGATACCCAATACAGAGATTTACAGATAGACCAAAAAACAGTCCTGGCATCAGAAGTTTTATTGGGATGAAGAGCAGGATTTTTAAAGGTGTCTTATTTGTGATGGTTCCCCAAAATGCTGCTGGGCACATTTCAGTTTTATGCTATTCATGACACTAGCAGCTCCTCTTGAAGCAGGCAGAGCAGGTCACCCAGCACCGTACCAGTGTTTGCACTACTGCTCACTGCTTTGGTTGTAGCCTTTATGTCCAGAACGTCCAATAACTAACACGTGACCAGCTAGGTGGAATAACACCCAATGGCAGACGGCTCCTTACGTATTCCTCGTAGGTTTCTGGCGCGGGAGGAGGAGGAAGCGGTATCCGCTGGATGCCGGCCGCACGTGCTCTGGGTGCAGGAGCACCCCGGACTGCTGGGGGGGGAGGCACTCCACGGGCTACAGCTGCTCCCCTGGCAATGGCACCCCGCACCGGGGCTCCTCGCACCAGGGCCCCCCGGGGAGGAGGCGGCGGAGGGGGAGGCCCGACACCGCGCCCCCTGCAAGGAGAGGAGAACGGCTGTGAGCTGCTATTGCTGTGCAGCTGCTTACTGCAACCTTAAAACACAATCGCTTGATAAATAAATTTGGTTACCATTCGTTAAGCTATGGATTATTTGTCAAGAATGAATTGTTAATATTGTATTGCATCACTTAAAAAAAAAAAACAAAACTCTTCTGGGATGGGAACACTCGTGCATTACACGCTGTGCAGGAATAAATGCAATACAGAACGTCAGTCGAGGCGTCTCTCAGAGCTCCTTTCCAACTGCCCTCTGTCACTGACCAGCAGTGACTGCCACACCTCCAGCACTGTAAAATCATCGCTGAGGGGAGCAGGGACATTTCTGGGATGAACAGTCAGACAGAAGTAAAGACTACCCCTGTGAAATATGTAGTGAAGCAACTACAGCAACAGAGTGTTACACCAATTTATCTCAATGCCTTGACAGCAGTGACAGAATAACACTACCCTGTGACTTTCAAAGGAAGGTCAGTTTAAACTGAAAATATGTATTCTGCTGGAGGTTGTAGAAGCAAACACAAAACATCTGCACATGGTTTTGCAGGCCGATTATCTTTTTAACAGACAATTTTCTAGCTATTCTTTCAATTTTTTTAATGGTTATTTTATGATGCTAATGATTTCAGACAGCAAAAATAATAAAGAAAACATCCACTGAGCTAGACTATAACGACTGTAACTCAAAACATACAGGATATTTGATGTCAGCTTGCTAAAGCAAGCCTGCAAAACAAGGCTAGAAAGCTTTGGCCAAAAGCCAAGGTCAAAGTCAACAGCTGATGTACAAGAATAAGCAGCTTAACCTGATCTCGCAGCACCACTCTGAGCAAGATGCAGCATTTCCAGGTCCATGCTTTTGGGAAAGGTACCTTGGAACAGGTGGAGGCGGTGGTGGAGCTGCTCCCCTTCCCCGCACAGGGCCTCCTCGGCCACGAGTTGGCTCTGGTACACCGTTCAGATAGGAGAGCTCCAAGAATTGCTCCTGACAGATATCATCCATCATATCCTAAAGAGGGGAGAGAGTCAGCTCCAAAGAGCAGCTAACTAGAGTCTCTGCTCCAGGGTACCATAAGCCACCGTGCTAGAATAAAAATGAACTAACGGTCCTAAATGAAAGCCTCTGGTTGGTTTTCCTGGGGTCTTCTCAGCAGGCAGCAGCACACAAATGCCAGCTTACTCCAAAGCAGCTGAGAAGAGCACAGTACTTTGTGTGTGTGCTGCAGATGGTCCCTGGGAAGAGGACCTGCTTGTGGGAGCTCTGGAGGCATCCGATACTCAGCACCCCAGGGACACTGGCAAGATTTATTTGCAAATGTTGGAGAGTTCAGAGGTTAAGTCAGGCAAGATACATCTCCCCTCAAGCACCTTACACCCCTATTTAAAGGCAGGCAGGTGGCAATGAGCCCACATAATGTAACAGCATACTGCTGTGCTCCTGACACGCTGAAGGAATAGGAGAGGATGCAGCCTGACGAAGAGTAAATACCAATGTGCAAATGCAGGCTGTCTTCTCGCAGTCTCACAAACACAGTATGCTGCTCTGTGCGTTTTTATCGCCCCAGGGGATCCAGCTTCAGGAATTAGCCAAGTCCCTGGTGAGCCATCAGAGGTCCTTGCAGCCCACCCCTCCCCGAGCACACAGAGGGGATCTTCATGCTGCCATGGCAACTCCACAAAGCAAGGAGTCTCCTACCAGCTGCGTCTTCACAGCACTGCTGGCTTCCATAGTGACTGCTCTGTCAGTTTTCACAAGTTTAACACATTGTTTGAAGGCACCGATAGATAAGACACTTTAAATAGCAAGGCTGCACGCTTGCCTTAGCAAGGCAGAGTTCTGTACATCCAGGGGTCTCCTTGAAGATGACCTCTTCCCTTCAAAGGCTCTTCACACAGTCATCCCTCTGTGTCAGACTCACAGAAACCACCCAGCCACCATAAGCTTTGCCACACTTCCCCACTACCTACAGCTCTTGGATTCCACCCGCCCTTTTTGTTTCAGACAGAACATCTGAGCTCTCCCATCTCAGCCGAGCTCAACGCAGCACGGTGCTGTACTCAGTTCTCTGCTTGCTAGGGTTCTGAATCACAGGCTGGGCTAGCCAGAAGCTGAGAGCACTGTGTGCTTCGTCCCCATTTTGTTTTCTTCCCAATTTGGTGAGCAATACCTCCATTTCAATAACGCATGTGAGACTCCTCCAGGTTCTGCAATTCCTGGGGGCGATACTCTAGCTTTGTTATACTACATAACGTAAGGCTAACATCAAGTTGAACATGAAAGTCTCAGAAACTTCACCAGCAGAAGAAATCCCCAAAAGGACAAGAAATGTCAGTTGTATAAATGCCTGAGTAGCAAAAAGAGGTCCTCTCACATCTTACCAATTTAAAGTCACAGAAATATTGATGTAACAGCTGTGTCTCAGAAACTACCTACAACACTAGGTACACTACTATCAAGCTCCTGGGCAGCCACCCTCCTCACCCTCATGTCAGAGCAAACATTTCTGTGTACAGAGCTTCCGACCTGACCAATTCTATGGAAATCTCTTCCGTGCCAGACACAGACAATTATTCACCTGCTAACACTGACATATGGAGCTGGACAAGCTCTCCACCCCCTGTGTTCATAGCTAATACTGGAAAGAAATACCTATTCCAAGTTTGTTGTGCTACTGCCCTGGTAGTGTACCACTTTGAGATTAATACTGCACATCTATCTCCTTATAAAAGGAAAGAGCATCAGTATACATACTGGGACAAGGAACTTCTTGACTTCTTCCATGGCATGAGCCATCAGAGCATATGCTTCACAAGGGGGTCCAAACACTTCAATGAAGACATGCAAATCCATATTTAGATGAGCATATTTAGGATCTCCCCCTTTACGCAGCTCTTCCTCCTGAAAAAAAAGTGTATCAGAGAGTCCTAAAACTGAACAAGATGCAGCAAAACTGCTTTTCTTTTCCTGTTTCCTGAGCCTTAGTAGGCTTAAAAAGCATTTTAGCTGTGTCTGATCATATCGATCATGTTAACATCCTATGCACATGAGTATACAGTTTTACAAAAAGCCACAAGCACAACCTGCAAGCCTATACCCTCCAGCTTTTCACAGCTGCCTTTCCAGCTGACTGCGATATCAGTGTAAATGCAATGATGCCAGAAACTTTTTCCACTAAGCACGCGGAAGCGATGTTCTCCTGTTCTACACCCCCTACTGCCTGAGGTGCTCTTCACAGTGGAAATGAAGTCTAATATCTCAAACACTCCTGCTCTAATTCTGCTCTTGGATACCTGCATTATTCAGCTGGCTTTAAGCAGCTATAAATAAATGGAGTGTAAAAACTTCTCAGGCTGCTGAAGTAAAAGCAGAATGAAGTTACAGCCCCACTGATTGATTGTTAGCTCAATTTTAGGGGCAAGCAAATAAAAAAAAATCCATTTTTTTTTCTGCCCAGAAAGCCTTCTGGCTCTTTGTGATTCACTAAAGATCACCAGCAACACACTGCTCCAAAGTCTTCTGTAAACCATGAGAATTTACAGACCTCAGAGGGGACTGCTGGAAATGGGAAATGTTGGGGTTTTTTCTGAAGGGGAAACGTATTACTTCAGCAAATGACTTCTCAACAAGTAGGCAGAATTGGTTCTTACTTTAAAGACCTTGTATATCACCTTCCATATAAGCTATCTGTACACCTGAGGTACAGTACATCAAAAGATGACGGGTTTCTGCAAGTATCACTTATGGAGAAAACATCCATCACACTGCTCTCTCAATTGAAAATGCTCCCAGCAAGCACAGAACAATTTCAGAAAGGTGACTTCCTACTGCCTTCACTTTTCAATTCTGATTTATAAAATGCTTTGGGAACATCTGCTTTTCACATCAGATTGAAAGGCATTAATGTATGTGTGTGGTTTCAAGGGGGGGGGACGTTACCTTTGCCTTATCTCGCATTGAACCCTTTCCAAGCACAGAGATCTTAGCACCAGTTTCTTCCTGAAGCCTCTTGATGGTGTTACCTTGAGGTCCCAAAATCTTTCCAACAAAGTTGAACTGAAAATAAAAAAGAAATATTTAGCTCCAAAACTCAGTAATCTTAACAAAAGCTTCTCTTAATGTCAACCTGGATTACAAATTTAGTCACACCAATAGTCATTAGACCAAAAACACACAGGAAAAATTAAATTCCAAATTAAAATGCTCCACCAGAAAATCAAGCTAAATTAACTCACGGAAAACAAGCTTAGTTCTAACTACTATTCTCTAGCAGATTTACAGGCAGTCTTAAGAGTTAAATGTGGTCTTAACTGTAAAACACAGAGCTCTGGATATGAGTCTATTCTTGTAAAGAAACATCACAACTACGCATCACCATTTAGCTTTATCCCTAGACATTCTAGAAATGTAATACATGTAATATATTAGAAATAAGATCCTGCAAGCTTGCACAGGAAGAATTCCACAGCGATAGCGGCACACTGGCATAACTCCTGCTGACACACTGACAGCCACTATCTCTAACATTCAGCCATAAAATCCATAGAAAACAAGCAAATCACAGAGATTCAGTAAGCTATTTTCTGGCCCTCACCTTGGGGTACTGTTTGACAGGTATCAGAACTCGTTCTTTCAGTTTCATATTCTTGTGAGAAAATAAATCCAGGTAGTTCTCTTCCTCATCCTTCTTTGTTGTTTCACCCTTCTGAATTTTTTCAATTTCTAAACAAGATAAAAATAGGGCTGCTTATATTCCTCAAACAAGCATCATTTTAGCGTTGGAATCGTACCAGGACGTACCACCCTCATTCTCTGTCAGCATATGAACATCGATCAGGTTAATTTGTACAAATGGGATCTGGATAGACAGGACAGCCTAGATGCTAGCCCAGCTCGCCTCTCCTTCCCTTCACACCTAAGGACTCCAGAAGGCCAAATCCAGGACAATGAACGGGATATGAGAGCAGCAGGGAATGCCCTACAATAACCTCATCACTCAGGGGAGGAAACTGAAGTAGTTCTGTGCATCACTTGTGCTGTGCCTCCTGCTGTCCGTCCCCAGGCTCGTGCCTCCATGTGAGCGCAGTTCCCATGGCAGAGCCCTGACCCACACAGCACCCAGCCCAACCACACGGACTGCACCCCTTCGCTTCAGTGCAGCAGCGACCAGCAAAGCAGGCAAATCTTTGACAGATTTTTAAAGCCGATGCACTATTCTGAATCTGTCACTTACGTAGTGGCATCAGCATGTACCAACACTGCGAATCCCAGTCATGTTGACAACATTCTTAATAACCAGAAGTCTCAGTCAGAGACAGCCCGGAGCTCAGACAGGTTTCTGGAACTGACAGTTCTCCTTCCAGGAATGCACCTCTAACACCAACAGTTCAGGGCTTCAAGCTGTGAGCCCCGGGCACACGAGCCCTAGAGATGCCCCAACTTGATTCAACCAACGTAACCACAAATGCTGACTGTCAAAGCAAGATTCTGAGCTTTAATTGAATGCTAGGAGATGTGGGGGCCTGGAAAAAGAAAAGCGTGGGGCTGGGCTGAGTGATGTGGAGGCACACTGCAGCCTGCGGGGTCTGAGGAAAGGCCTCATCACCTTCTGGAAGCGGGTCATTAAGGGAGATCAATTAGGAGGCAGCAACACCTCCTCTGATCTGGCTGGAAATTAAATTTGCACCGAGACAGCAGGGGGGGCACCTCAGGAGACCAAGAACCACCCTCAATGCTCCCACAGCCATCCCTGCTGTAACACACCTGCCCTCGAAGGAGGCAAACCTCAGTGCTCTGCCAAAGCTACAGCAGAGCTTTTTCTCCTCCGAGCTGTCTGGTCACGCCTGAGTTTTATTTAATGGCCAACAACAAGATCTCAGGTGCCCCCAGATTTACAGTTGGTGCATCAATATTAACCCCAAGTACTGATGGACTGCCGTGCACTCCTTGGTCCAGCCCTGCCGCCCTTATTACTTGTGGATGCTGAGTGAGGACCCTTCCTTAAAGCTGAAGCACGCCATTTCACCAGCAAACCCAGGAGCTATAAATATCTCTTCTCAGTCCAAAGTACTCCAGATACAACTTCTCACATCTCAGGGGGAGAGAGAGACACTTTCACAAGATCACACATAACTGGATTAGAGCTGCAGGACAGCCTGCTCAGTTACCGGGATTTGCAGAGGGCAGCCGCGCTGTCTCACGTTTCCTGCAGTTTCTGTCCATGTCATCATCTGTACGCTTTGCATTAAATGCTCATCTTTATGAAGACTGGCTACCATCAGATGCTTGGCACGTTGTCCATCCAGAAACACTCTCAGACTCCGAACCCAGACAGGCACAGCGGGTTACGGTTGCGCAGCCTGCATGGAGGCACCTGGCCCCAAGGATGGGGGCTATATATATATATGCATATATATACATATTTAGTTCAGAGATCTAACCATATAGCTTGGCTACTACATTGCATAAGTATGAGAAAAGCCCAATTTTTCAAATTTTCTCTTGGAACAGCTCTTTGGATCACTTACAAGAGTGTTACCATGACGCCTCGGTTAGAAAAAATAAAGACGGGATACAATTGGCTTCGAGGAAGATGAGCTGATTTTTGCTTTGCAAAGCAATGATCTCCTGAGGACAGTATGCAAATACAGTTGGAGCTCTGTCAAATCTATAAAACAGACCAAGGAGACGCCTGGGTCAGCTTTATGCACAGCCTCTTAATTTTAGCTATAAGAACACATCAGAGAATCAGGACGTGGAACACAAAGAGCGCACTGATGGGCTCAGTGTTGGTTAAGCACAGGTTTAAATCCTACAGCACAGTTGGATTCTCTCTCCAACACTTTGGTTCTCCAAAACCAGTAAGAATATTTGTAAGAGTATTGTGCATATTGACAAAAAGGACTTTCAGCACGCACACACGAATAAAAGCACCCTTAGGCTGCCTTGCCAGAACAACGTGATCGGACATAAGCCTCTGAAAAGCAGAGAGTCGCACTCCACAACACACAGCAAAACCTACTCTGCCTGACGCCACAGCAGCAACGCCTGGGAATGAGGCTGGGGGAGCAACAGTTAAAGCTTTGCTGAGAAAAGCCTCAGGTCCAGCATCACTAATTCTGCAAGTGAAACCCAAAACCAGAGAGAAGAAAAAACCCTGACCCAAAAAGCAACCCGCAAAGCTCTTTCGGGTCAATGCAGGTGGCCTCACGGTCTCCTTCACAGCACAGAAGGAACCCCAAGCCTCAAACAGGTGTGAAGGAGGAGCAGCCCCACACTACCCGAGACGTGTCCCACTGCTCTGGTGCCTCCTGCCCCACGAGCTACGAACTCAAAGCAGCACTGACCGAGCCGATGAGCGGCAGCAGTTTGTTGGACCACTTACTGACGTGCAGGAGAAGCGTACGTATGCCTCAAGGGATTAAGCATGCCTCATTTCAGAGCTGATTTTTTAAGGCCGTGCCAGAGGTGCAGCAGAAGGTAACCTTCTTGCCACGAGGAATGTCAGCAGGCTGGTGGCATGCGTGGCAGTGGCTTCCTGGACTTCATGTGGGGCAGCGACTGCCTTGTCTCAGAAGAAATCCTACAGGGCACGTAAAGGGGGGTTGGTGATGCTGCTGCACTGCATGAAGGAGGCTCAGCAGCCACAGTGCCATTCCTGATCTCAGCCCAAGCTCTTCCCTAGCAAAACCATAGTGAACGTGGTCCTGCAGCACATCTCTGCTCTGCCCTCCTCACCATCCCGCGTTCCTGGGAGCATGAAGGACCTTCAAGATGCTACAGGTTAAGGTGCAAGCGGAGCAGAGCGGAGGCTCACTTGTGTAGCACAGGAAGCTCAGAGATTACGTGCCAGCTCTGCCCGAGGAGAGGTTCTCCATGAAATGAAAATAGCTCAGATTAATGCAAGAACTTGGAGAACACCTCCACCTAACTGACACAGCATGGGATGCCTCCCGACCTCCCAGTGCATGGAAGCAGGACTGTGTCTCACAGAATGGCAGCACCTCCAGCCCTGCACCCACAGCTGGCAGAGCACAAATCGAAGCGAGGAAAAGGGCTTCCTATGGAAAAGGAAGTTCATGCAGACCCTGAATCACGGGAGTGAGGAACCTCATAGTCCAAGGTGCAAAAATTCCAGTTTGCAATGTCTGTTCAGGGTGCTGTGTAACAGAATCCCACAGTCTACCCACTTCAGTGCATTTTTATCACACAGTACATTGTTTCAGAATCAGCATTACGTCACTGTACGGCCTTTCATCTCAATTCCAAACAATGCTGATTTTTCTTCAGAAACACTAAACAGCTCCAGAATTACAAAGGTACTTTAAGGCTACTTTTAGACACTATTTTAAACAAGAAGTCTCAGTTACAATGCAAAAAACCTCCCTGTGGTTTCCCTTCAGAAAGAGGCAGGACAAGCAACCTGCACTCCTGAAAAAAGGAGGAGGAACAGGGCTGACATTTAATAATCACTTTTTTTTTTTTTTAATCTGAAAATCACCGTGCTTCAGGTGTGCTGCACGGACGCACTACAATCTTTGGCCCAGACCCAAGTTCCCAAGCAAGCTCTACAGCAACTCCTCCAACATGACATCCCCAGGGGCTGCAATGACAATGGAGAAATTCTGAGCGCTCCAGATGAGTTGGGGAGCAGTCGGCCACGTGTGCAAAGCTGTGCTTTGAGGTGCTTTATTTCAGGTACTCCTTCATCAGCTTCTCGCTCTGGTTGAATTTGGTCTGCTGGTGAATGCTCCCCCAGAGCCCCAGTTTTCAAAATACCCGAAACGAGCAGGAAGCATCTGGCGTTATTCCAATCTGACATTATTCCAATCTGACATCTCACAAAGCTGCAGTTTACTAATAGCAAATATTAAATTAATAGAAAAACTCATAAATCCTTGTTACACCGCTCTGCAGACAAAGCTGTGCGAAGTGGGCTGAGAATGCTGCTCTTTCTTTGGGAATTAGCACACTCCTCAATCCTTGGGTTTCGTGTCGCTGGAAAGCATTACCACAGAGCTGTGAGCATCAGCTGGCTAAATGCTTTTATTAATGAAAAACATTAAATTGATGGCAAATCGGATTATAAAACTGATTTATTTAGATCGAGATGTCCACAAGTGATGCCAAGTTACCCATGACGATGTACCTCAGCTATTTGCATAACAGGAGACAGCAATTCTTAAGAATTATTTCCCACATTAAAGGAGAAATGGAAAAAGCCTCGAGTGCCGCGGCAACTACAGCGATATTCAGCAGTATAAAGACCTTAAAAAATCATTTCTAAGCAGAATGACAAACAGCAGAGCATGGAGCACTGTGCTGGTTCACTCTGCCGGTATCCCTGTGCTGGCACCGCCTGCTCGGCACTGCACGCGTATTAAGCTCAAAGTGGCAGCCAGTGTTTTAAGCTGTTCCTGTTTTAAGCTGACTGTGGGGTCTGCAGGTGTCACTGAAATCTGGGAACGAAATGGCAGGTCAGCAAGCCGACATCGCTGTACTGCAGCGCTGGGTGCAGGGAGGATGGCACCTCTGAGCGTGCACATCCAGCAGCTAAAGCACACAGATTTCACATATTTTCGGCATGTAAACATTGATACATAACCACAACGTGACTGCCTATTCCTAGGACTGCTGTACTCATTAAAACCTAACATTAAGCACGCGCTGCGTTAATGTGGCGTTCTTGTAAGGGGGCCTGTGGTGGCCGTGAGGTTCCACTGGGAGATGCCATCCAGGCAAGAGGTTGGGTGTGACACAGGCCAGGTCCCATATTCTGTCAAGACATTTTTTACTTTTTTTTTTTTTTACAAAAAACACGGCTGTTGACTACATTCTCAATTAGTACTTCAACCTTGTTATGGTGCCCGTACTCTCAGCCCCAGCAGGGTACCTCCCCACAGCTCGCGGAATGTTGAGACTCTGCTTTTAGGCTCCAGCTGTCCTGCTTATCTGGGAAAAACAACCTTCCCGAGACAGAAGGTCAGTTTGCTGAAGAGTCTGAATTAAATGCTGAAGGCTCTGATTTTATTGCCAGGTATCAGAGGCAGCTGAGCCCACCCCGCACGGCACGGAGCGGAGCAGCAGCTGCACGGGGAGATGGGGAGGAATGAGAGCCGGCAGGCGATTGGACAGCGGCGATGGGGAAGGAGAAGGCTGCTCGGGCACAGAACAAAGACTGCCATTTCCATTCCCTACTGAGGTTCGGCAGCGGCACGAAACGAGCTCTCTACGGACCACCCGAGTGGAAAAGCAGAGCTCGCAGTCCCGGCACGCGCACCTCGAGCGGCCGCTGACGGCAACCTCAGCTCGGACCGCCCCCCCCCGCGGACCCCCGTATCCCCGGGGATGACAGCGGCCAAC
>JAOWBP010050858.1:0-17565 GCA_028571105.1 Tragopan temminckii | reverse complement strand
CCATTTGGTCATAAGCATTCCACATTTTTCAAGGTTGCTTTCTGATGTTGGCTGAGCTTTTTTTTTTTTTTTAAATTTACATGCTTTCCAGACTGTAAAAATGGCAATATTACCTCGTTCTTCTTATTATTATTTTTTTTATTTTTATTTTTTTATTTTATTATAAATTTTATTTTATTGATTGATAAGAACCTTACTAGCATGCAAGGCAGTTTTTAATTTCACTCATAAAATACCTGAGATCCAATAACCTCACTTCTATACACAAAAATAAGAACATGAGTAGGCCATTTACCCAAAATGATTGCCACCACTTTGTATTTTCTCTTGCATGTTTGAGTGTCTATCTCATTTTCATTGTGAAGTACAAGTACGAAGACATTGGTTTTGTTTCCAACAACTATTCATTAAAAAATATATATATATTCTAAAATACTAAAAGTGTGTACTAATTAAGGCAATTTTTACTTTTCAAATAATACATATGATGCAACAAATGCAGTTGTGATAGATAACACTCGTGTGAGTAGCAAAAGTATTTGACTGCTCTTGACTTGGAATACTGAAGGTCATCTTGTCTGCAGAGTTGGAATTCCTTCATTTTAAGAGTTAAGCAAGACTGAAGACAAATGAAACAAACAAACAGATTAAATTCTCTAGTACTTGTCACAGTAGAACGCTGCACAAGTGTAGGAAGGACTTGATGTACTGGGTGTGTCTTTACGAGGGATTAATTGTGATGCTGCTCATAGCAATTTATACCTTCATCCAATATGTTGCATTACATATTGCAAATGAGCCACGTCATTTGGAGGTATGTCCAATACTATAACTGAAACCTGTGTCAGAGGAAAGCTTTCCATTTTGGCTTCTAAATTCAGATATTCCCAGAACATTCTATGATGAGAGATACATGTTGCAGTGCCTGGTCCTGGGGAGGTGGAAGGGAGTGCTTTCCCTACTCTGACACAAATGCGTGTGTGTCCAACCAAGGAAGCCTGAGTTATTGGTGCTACCTCTACACTGCTCAGCAAGAGCAACAATGCTCAGAGCCGCCAGTGGTGTCAAATAAAGCAGACAGCAATGGGGACTTTCATTAAGAAGCTGCGTTGCCCTCAGTGCATCCTCAGCACAGAGATGAGTTCAGGTGGCACAAATTAGCCATAAAGGAGTTTACTTGAATATAACATGCACAATGGACATTTCTAGAAAATGAATAATCTATACTTAGCATCTTTACACACTGGATAACTCCCTCCCACAACAGTAACACTGACTTCAGCATTTGCCATGTTTCAAATATGGGAAATGCCACTGAGAAGATAAACATGACAGCTTGGTAAATAGCCAAAGCAACTCTTACAAGTTATTCCTATCTCAAGTAATATTTTTGACCTGATTTGCACAGTGTGACTGAGGAAAATAAATATTTTATTTTGAAATTTTTCTAGGATAATAATGAAGTGATCTGAAACAGATCTGCAAGTGACAGTCTGTTAATTTAAAAGTATACTATTTGATAGGAAGCATCTTTTCCAATTAACCAGCCATGACTGCCCCATATTTTGAAAATACTGGTAAAATACACCAGTCTAGCTTTGTAGATCCGATAATTTTCTGAAATGAATAGTCAGCAGTTATTTCACCCAGCTTTACAGGTGCCTGCTTTGGTCCTCTCAATTAGACCCCATTGGTGAGGCTCAACAACACACACTGCGTTGTACAAAGCACGTGTCACGGGATAGGGTGGGAACTTTCAATTAACTTACAGAAGAGTCTAAGAATTTCCTCCCTCCTGGGATGAATGTTCTTGAAATGAATATTTGTATTTTAGCCTAAAACCTTACTCTACAAAAAAACCATATACACTAGTACAGTAATGTGTGGCCCAGAGTCATTTTTGTTTTCTCTGTGTGTGCATATGTGTACAGACAGACTTGCTGTATCTCTAATGAACCCACATCCATACATGATTGTGTATTGCTATTTCTGGTAAATATTTAAGAAAGAATCAGTGAAAAAAAAGAGATTTATTTCAGCAGTGATTTGATGCTTCCAAAGAAAGGAGAAAAAAAAAATAACACACAAAAAACCCAACACCAAACAATGACAACACAAAATAAGAGTAAAAAAAATTGATGGACTAGTCAAAACAACAAAAAGGAATGACTCGTTTCAAGATGTCTGTATGTATCATGACAATAATATCTAATTAGGTTAAGTGTTCTATTTAATAATTCACTGTGTAATGAGATAGAGTAACAGAGAGTAATGGGATTTGTCAAAGCCCAAGCCAGTGAAGTATAAAACATGTTAGATATTTAAAACACATTTAGAATAACAAGATCAATTGATTTAAAAGCCATTTATGATGTTGTGCTGTTGTGAACTGCAACATCCTTTGGGTTATCGGAAGAGAAAGCTGTTTACGTGACCTTTTAAAACTTTTTTTGCCAGTGACTTTCAGGAGGAGATTATCTCTGCACACTAGGCAAGATGCACAGAAGCAGGAAACTATGGAAGTCTGTATTCTTAAGCCTTTCTGATACAGAAAAGAAAAAAGGAAAGAAAATATTCCTCCTTCTAAAATAGCCAGTACATAATCTCAGAAGTTCATTATAGCCTTGAGCACACTGGTTTGCATCCCAGATTAAAGGATTTTCAAAAGGAACTGTGATTGTCTTGTCACGGTTGAGCTAGATATTAGTTGGCTGAGCTGAGTATCAAATATGGGAAATTAGTTGCCATTAAAAGCTAGCTTCAGGCAGTTCATTTCTCATCAGCCAAGCTCTGTGAGCCTCCTGCTGTGGACAGTGAACATTAGCTTACTAAATACTTTTGCTAATCAGACACCGCATTGCTAACAGAGGTGCCTGAATTTAGAGGGGAGGAGTTGGACAACAGCAACTGAAAATCTGTCTGAGGTAAGATTAACTTGCTTCTTTTTTATCACAGGGGTTAACTTGCCTTTTTCTCCAGGCCTCTATTAAAAAAGATAATCCCAAACACTTCCTTGATTTTGTTACTGATTTTTGAGCCAACCTTTTACTATTATTTTCAACCCTGGAAAAGTCACAGAGGAAGGAAATTGAGCCAAGGTAACTAGATAGCAGGAATTTGCTGTTGCCTGGTAGATGAAGGAAACTGCATTAGATGGGAGATGGAAAGGCAGTGGGAAGATCAGGCCAGGAGGTGCAGCATTCGGGAGCAATGGAATGACTAAACTAAGAGTGGGCCTATCCCTCATAAGAGAAACAGTCATACTACAAAAAAAAACTGCACTGTAAAGCAGACACTTGTCTTCTAGTACAGGGTAAAGACGAAGCAAGAACAAACATCTCTCTTGCCGTCCTAACTTTCAAGCCAATCCAAAATCCACTTTTGTTTTGTTAATGCAGAAGTAAAAAGGGAATTTTAAACATGAAGAATTTTGAGGAATACTTTTTGGATTTCCATTGTCACGTCTGCCTGCTGTTTCTAGAGTTTTTCTATGCAAACCTAATGGATGTACTGAGTTTCAACTTGAGAAACCTGCAGTAAGATTTGTCCCTCTAGCCAGGTCCCCAGTACTTTCTGATTTTAACACATTCACATAGTTTGGCACTGACAGCAACCAAAACCGCTAGGTGGCTTTGGAATCATAGGCTATTCTTTTCAATCTTTATAGGAAACATTGTTTACTGTGATTAAACGTGTGGAATTTCTCTTATGATTTCTTATGTTAGTGACATAACAGCTTAGAAAATTGCATTCTTGCAACAGTGATATGCATTTATACGAGTCACAACACATTTCTATTTCAGTGCCAATGTCACAGCAATAATAATGAGCAAGTGTATCTTCTGTATCCAAACCAATGTTTTCAGAAGCATTTCTACCTTACTCAACAGATTCTGTTAAACCAAGAGCAGAGCACATATTGATGCAGATGGAAAAGGAACACTACAAAGATAGTCAGCTCTTGACATGGGTTCGAAATGCCCACATTCCAACTAACCAATCCCAAAGGTCTTTAGCCTTTCTGAGAAGCATTCAACATAAGATGCAAGAACAGCATAGCCAGTAACTCAGAGCCCAGATCCCCACACATGTTCAGGATTTGTCTTCCTATTTTCTTTTTTCCTTCTCTTGAAGTAATTTTTTTTTTTTTTTTTTTTTTTTCTCTATGGAGCTGAAACAATGCTAAACAAACAAAATGCTGCAGTTAGTATTGTGCCTTAGGTGACTGAAATGGTGACTCCACCTTGTTGGGACTATCATCTCTGAACTTATCTTGTAGCTAAGCACGTTCATACTTTCTTTTATTTCTCTTTTTCTTCAAGACATAGATAAGTAGATGCAAACCAAGCCCAGAGAAGAAACAGGTGGAAAAAAAGCCTGCTTTTTGAGTGTAAAGAATGAAGGTGGTGCTGAGCTCTTCTTTACTTTCAAAATTTTTCTGCCTCTAGGCAAGCCCAAAAGTGGATCTTTAAACACTGAATGATCCTTAAGATCAAAATAAGAGGCAGGTAAAGGCCTTATTGAGCAATAAAATAAGACTCAGAATTAAAATTATGTGTATATAGATACCAATATTTACAGCCAGCACCAAGGAACACCCAGACAGAACAACCCGAACAGGAAGTAATAAATGCCTGGTTGACCCCAAGTAACAGTCCATTAGGCCAAGTGTTCTGCCCCAGCAGCAGCAGCAGGAGATGTCTGGCCCCAGCCTCTAATCCATTCTTAGCAGCCAATGGATTACACATCACAGAAGGGGCATCTGTTGGTTCCCCTTATTATTTGCTTATAGCTGTTTGTCCACGAGTTTGTCCATTTTTTCTTTAAACCATCTGAAGCTATCTGCCTCTCCACAAGCTTGCTCATGGCTGTCTTCTGTCTGTTTTGAGCTAATCTATTTCTAGTGTTACTGAGTATCTGCATGAGCGGTGGAAGAAACGACTGCTCTAACCTCATCTGGCATCATCATGGTTTTATGCTCTTCTCTGCTTTAGAAAAACTCCTAGAGATCTCTGGAGCTCAGGTTTAGAAATCTGGGGACATAAAACAAATTTCAAGGGATCATCACATTTTCGTGTTGTGTATTCTCCAGTTATGCTGCTTTGCAGCTGCCGCTTTTCAACCAGGTACAAACACATACAGCACCCTCTAGAGTTAGCCAGGTCCTCTCTGGCTCTCAAAAAGGTTTTGAACGTGCCTCATGGATGGCTTTGGCATCTTCAGAAGGTTCTCCCTGGTTGAAAATGTATAAAAGCTATAACTCTTCTGAGCGTTTGGAATTTATGAGCTTTTTCATGCATGTAGTTTGATTCAGTCTGTCCCTCTTCTTATTTTTCCTTAGGTGATTGTTTTCTCATCAGTTACATGGTAGGTTTAAAACATGTCCCATTTGTCTGCATCAAGAAAGAGGTTCTTTCACCCTATGGAGAACTGCACTGTAAACATTGATTCCTTAAAAGTTACTGAATAAAAGGATACTAAAAGCAAAATACCTAAACAGTAACTGTACTTCCAGTATTTTAGCTGTTCTTTCATGGTTAGTCAGTAGAAAACAAAATGTGGCCCAGTTACTCTGACTCATTACTTAACAGTTCTGCATACGTTAATGATTGCACTTACTAAAAGCTTTAAATTGGTACTGGTTTGATGGAGCCTGTCAAGTCTATAGTCATTGTTTCTGACAGTATTATATGTTTCAAGTTATTGTACCACTTACTGCCTTGCTTCCTCACGTAATAGTTTGATGTTGGAAAGGCTGTTTTGTTAAAGAAATTTTTACCGTATGGACTCCAAAGAGGATTACAGTTTCTCTGTGTGAACTGATCACACAAGGGAGGGGAAGTAGGTCAATTCAGCTTCCCAATTCAGGGAAGGTGTTTTATCCTCTACATATGGTGAATGTAAATTTTATTGAAAGCCCTGAATTAACTGCAGGCTCCTGTTGAAACTATACAAATAGTGTCATATGTGCCCTGGAAAGAGAGGCTTCATTGTTTGTCTTCTGGTAGCACTCTGTTTTCTGGAGCCTAGAAGACAATTACTTCCTTGCAAACACAGGCAGATTAAATAAGCCACATTTTGTCCTTTTTGCCATCTGCCCCTTGCTTACTTTATTTTAAGCTGCATGACTAAGCTTTACTATCTGACATGTGAAGGTGGGACATGCTGTTTTTCTGCTCAGCTCCTTGAGACTTGTAATGAATCTGAAGAAGCAGAACTGATCTGCAAGCGGGTGAGTCAGAAAATCAGTAACTGTACAATAATTACTTGCTGTGCCAAATAGCAGGACTTGAATTGTAACATAACAAAATCTCCTCAAGGAAAAGTTTCGTGATGGAGGAAAAATATATATATTTCTTTCTTCCAGTGAGCCAATGAGCCTGTCTCTGCTCCTGATGCAGCTACACCAGTGAAAGGGAGAGCAAAGGTTTAGCTAGTACTCACAAAAACCTATTTTGTGAACTACTTAGAGTAGCTGAGAAGGAAGAGAGGGAAATAGGAACTAATGGGAAGTTAATGATGAGCCCCTCATCACAGCAGGAAGGACTGCCATCTTGCCAGTGTGTGGAGCAAAGTGTTAAAGCCTCTCTCCAACCTTGGGCCAGTGGGGAGTCTCTTCTTCTCTCTAAAATTGGACTGACAGTTACATAATAGTTGGAGCAACTGGTTTATTGCAGCAGACTGAGTCCAAGGTAATCAGGGAATGGATACAAAACTGAATTAAAATCAGTTAGTGAAGGGGAAGGTGAGATAATCATCTTTGTGCATTGGACTTCTGTTTCCATATCCGCTTATCATAGAATCACAGGATGGCTGAAGTTGGCAGGAACCTATGAAAATCATCTGCACCAACCCCTGCTCCAGCAGGGATACCCAGAGCAGATAACCAAAGCTCATGTCCAGGTGATTTTTGAAGATTCCCAAGGAGGAAACTCTACAACCTCTTGGCAACCTGTGCCAGTGCTCCAGCACCTGCACAGCACAGCAGTGCTGCCTAGTGTACAGAGGGAGCCTCCTGTGCTTCATTTTATGCCTATTGCCTCTTGTCTTGGCACTGGGTAATGCTGAAAGAGCATGGCTATATCCTCTTTGCACCTTCCCTTCAGGTATTTATGACATTGGTAAGATGGCCTCTGATACGAGACTCTTCAGCCTGGAGAACAGTCCCAACTCTCTTAGCCTTTCTTCATAGGATGGGTGCTTCATTCCCTTGGAGAAGAGAATGTTCTGGGCAGACTTTACAGATGCATGCCAGTACCTGAAGGGTCCTGCTATAAAATTGGAGAGGGACTTTTTGCAAGGTCACATAGTGATAGGACGAGAGGTAATGGCTTTAAACTAAAAGAGGGAAATTTTGATTAGCTAGGAGGAAGAAAGTCTTCATGCAGAGGGAAGTGAGGCATTGGTCTAGGTTACCCAGAGAAGCTGTGGATGCTTCACCACTGGAGGTGTTCAAGGCCAGACTGGGCAGGCCTCTGGGCAGCCTAGTCTAGTAGAAGTTATCCATGCCCATGACAGGGGAGTTGGAACAAGATGGCCTTTAAGTTCCCTTCAAGCGTACCCACTCTGTGATTCTGTGATTCTAAGATCACCAAGTCCACCTGTCAACCTGACTTCCAAGTCCCAGAACTAAACTGTGTCCCTTATTGCCATATCCACATGTAACTTAAATATCTCTAGGGATGGGGACTCCACTACTTCCCTGGGCAGCCAATTCTAATGCTTGGCCACCCTGCATGGGGAAGATCTTCTCAAATTCCAGTCTAAACCTTCCCTGGCACAATTTGACTCCATTTCTTTGTATCCTATCACTTGTCACCTGAAAAAAACAGACCGACATTCTCCTTTCTGCAACCTCCTTTCAGGTACTTGTAGAGGGCTATGAGGCCCCCCCCTCAGACTTCTTTTCTCTAAACACCAATGATTAAAAAGTATTTCTTAGGATTCCATTTGGGTTGATCAATGAAATCACAAACAGATAAAGGACAGACAATAGACACGTACAAATAAAGACAAGAGACATGTACAAATTAAAACTCATGCTGCTTTTTGTAGTTACATTGAAGCTCAGAGTAGCCTATCTGGGTTCACAGTGAACAGTGTAATCAGACAGTATCTTTGACATCTCCACTCTGCAGGCAGAGAGTCCTAGTGCGGCAGGAGCCACTGGAGCCCAGAATAAGGGCAGTCTCCAGCCCACCAGATGCTGCTGGCTTGCTTGCTTTACTGGGCTGAATTACTGAACTAAATAGCAACTTGAGGACTACAACTTTGTCCTGAGGGGAACATTGGCTTCTGTTAAAGGTCAGTTCAACCTTTTGTATCTCTTCTTTAAAGAGCAAAACAGCCACAGGCAATTCTGGTTTTGTACCTTTCCAATGCAGTGCCCAGGTCGGCAGGGCCAGGACAGCAGAAGTGATTCATCTGCCTTTGAGTGGGTACCACAGCAGGACAGAGAGCATCCCCATCCCTGCAGAAGAGAGCACCCTGGAATCACGCCACTTGCATGATCTCTATTCCCCTCTTCACAGCGTGTGTATATGTTTTCCTATCATGCCTTTCAACTGTACATCTCAGGGGCTACATTTTGTTGTAATCACACAAGAAGAATGCTGGAGGATGGTGAGGAGGGTTAAGAAAGGCTTGCATCTGGTGGACATGCAGTCCCTTTATGTACAGGAAAATATCTACACTCAGCTGTCATGCTGGGAACTATGTCTTCAGAAGTTCCTTCCATGGTCTTAAGAGGGTCAGACAGCTCCCTGGGGTGAATCAAAGTTTAAGTGGACTGAAATGACCTTGGAGCTCTTTCCTTTGACTACAGAGGAACTACAGAGAAGCGTGGTATGTATTTTAGATGCTTAAAAATAGACTGAATCCAGGCCTCTACCTGAAGAGTGATGACAATTTAGTAGGTGAGCAGGAAAATCATAGCAGAGGAGATAGGCTTAAGGCTTTCAGCCTTAAGCTCATCTGGATGCTCAATAAAGACAGAAAAGTACAGGATCCATGGTACATTTTTTCCATTCATTTTGGCACTGACTTAAATCCTTTACTCTTTGTGTACCCACTGACACTGCAAACCAGTGCTGTGCTTAATATAATAGGACACATTTCCAGGTATGCCTGTCTTAACGTTAGAAATTGCTTTAGAAATGATATGCACTATTAAAATGACATTATTGTTAAAAACAAGTTTAGGTACTGTCATATTATACTATTTTCTTAATCTCATGCTTATCAGAGAAACACTATCCAGAACACTTCATAGGGAAGCTATTCAGTACAAGACTAGCAAAAGATCTTAAAGTTCTCTGTATTTTATTACCTTTTGATACTGAGAGATTTGTTTATATCTTGGAAGGCCAACAAGTTGCTCTGATGGTGCGTGGGATCCTGGGGCTCTGAGGTTTAACATCTCTCCCAGCCAACACAGATAAGAGCAACATGAGAAGACTCCACTGTCACACGAGCAACCTAGAATAACAAAACCCAGGCAGAGCAAATATCGTTCCTGCCTTCGTTTGAAGTGCTGAAGAAGTGCAGGTCAGAGCTATAAACAGGGAAGGGAGGAAGGAAAAAAAACATTTCTGTCATTCCTTCAGGAGTTGTTACTACTCAGATAAACTTGAGTAACTTGAAAGCTGTGAGCAATCTTTCTTTTGCCGAGGCACATTGGCTCTCGCTATGTGGGTCAAAGACCTCTAATATCCAGCAGCAAAACAGGAATCCAGTGGGATTAGGTAAGGTAATTGTATTCAGATAATACCCTTACCTTTTCCCTCCCTTCCCTAACTTGTGACAGTCTGCTTTACGAAGCACAGTCATAAACATGGCGGATGTGATGCAGTCTGACGGCCCCTGCTAATACAGAGCAAATCTCTCTCACTATGTTTCCAAGTCCCAGATAAATCCACCCTATGTTTCCCTATTGTAGTATTTCTCCATTCTCATCCTCACGTCGTCCCCATTGGAAGGAAGCAAAGGTCAGTTGTAGTCTGCATACTCTTTGCTGACATTTAAATATGAGGCATAGCTATGCCTTTGTGCTATCCTGCTCTCTGTTAAGAAAAGTTACATATGGTGAGAAACCACTCTGACATCACTTTGTGATTGGAAACTGCTCTGCTTATTGGATGTCATCCCCAGTTTGCCTCTGAAATCATTTTCCATGCTGGGATGGAAGCACTGGATTATATGAGCACACAGTTCCGTAAGAAATTGATCAGTGAAGATGACAAAAACAATGCAAAGGTTCTGACTGGCAAGTGTAGATAATTTTTTGTTTAAAACTCAAAGATTTTTCATTGTCACCCTGCATTTATGAGTCTCCTCCTCACTGAGACGCTGAGATGACAATGATCGTTAATGACCAGATATCCTGAGGAAGATCAGTGCATCTTGGCAGCTGGGTTTCCCTTCGCTAGCCATTACCCCAGGATACTAACATCACTATGAAGTCTGGGAAATAGGTCCTGTGCTAGTAACTAAACAGATTTGGGGAATGGCTGCCTTTACAGTTCAGGCTTCAGGATAGCAGCACAGTGCTTACATAGCTGCTGTTCCAGGTTTGCATCTAAAACTATACTCTTCCGTATTCCTGAATGAATTGCTGAGCCAATGGGCTAATGGTCTCAACTCAATCAAAGTCAAGTGAAATTCCTTGCCAGCAACAAAATCATGAAGAACTATGCTTTCACAGTGTTTTATTCCATACTGAAGAACCATCCATCAACTCCTTCTTACATGCCTTTCCATAATGCTCCCCTCACCCCCCCTCCCCCCAACCTGATCTATTTGGAAGAATTTGCAGAGGAAAATAAGAGTCCTGGCTCTTATACAATCAGTGCATTATTCCAAAACACTTTCAGTTTGAACCTCTCCCAATTACAGCTGTGGAGTATTGCATGGAGAGAAGGCGCTAATAAGCTGGGCCAGACCATTTAGGTTTATAAAGGTCAATGCCATCACCTTGAATCCTACCCAGGAGACCACAGGGAATTGCTCTGGTTCATGGCACAGTGGTGTTAAACGTTCCCTGCTTTGATAAGTGGGATAGCTCACACTTTTAAATTCCCTCTAGGAATAGCTGCAAGTAGAACACATTGCAGTTGTCTGATCTCAAAGCATTATGGATAAGCAGAAGAGGATTCATGCCCGAAACAAAAGGTTATGCTCACATGAAAAAGTATAGAAATAGAAATAGAAATGCAATTTTCAGCACAAATTACTTCTCAGGCATTCAGCTTCTCAGTTACTAGAGATCTCACCTAGATGACTTCAGTCCTTTAGATCTCAAAAACCTGACAGTAGATAATACTTTTATACCAGTAATTAACAGTGCAGATATAATTCTGGATGACTTCTGTTTTGACCACAGCAACCTCACCAGTGTCTGGTAGTTCATGAATTCAGCCATTTGTTCACACAAAATTCACCATAATAGGAACGTTCAGAGGTGCACCTTCCTCACACTGCAGACACTGTTAATCCCATCTCCTAACTAAACTCTGCAGCCACCCCATGTTTGTTTGAATAAGGAATAAAACAAAGTGAAGCTTTGAGCTGACCTCTTCACAGAGACCTTCAAATGGATAAATCTACTGACCTTTGAGCTTTTGCAGTATGAAAAAGCAGGAAAACCACTTCAAAGCAAGTTCCAGCTAGTGCTACAAAGAACCATCAGCTTGTCAAAAATATTTCAAGATTGGCTAAATCTGACATTTCTAGTAAAATCATGTTGGAAGTGTTTTACTCATGTTTTTACTTGATGTCATGCAGAGCTTCCTGATCAACAAAACTGATGTAATTTCTGACCTCTGTCCAGATAAATAACTCCCCAATAATCTCTACCCTCAAACACAGAAAAAAGAGATCTGATAACAGCAGCTATTTCAATCACAACTATGAGTATTCAATAACGTGAGTGGAGATCTTGACAGGCCCTCCACTTGTGTCCTTGCTTCCAACTTTAGAGACAGTGACAACCCCCTGCGTCTCACTGTCAACAGGGAGTCAGGGCCAGTAAAAGCTGTGACATGAAGACGTCCAGAAGGAGTCAAAAGCCACCTTCATGTGGCTGTCCTCTTCCTAAAGAGGTAAGCTTGGTGCACACATATGAAAGATGGAGCTATTCAAATGGCAAAGGTGAATATTCACAGCAAGGAAAATTCAATTTCTCTTGTGCTGATGCTAAATCCAATAATCTACTCTATTTGATTCAAAAAATGTTTGTGCTGTGTTTGACTAAGCCCATATGCTTATACATCTCTTTTGTCTTCTTTTTTCTTTTATTTTGCCCACACATCTCTAAACTAAGACTTCACAACTTCGTTATGCCTTAGATGGTCACATTTTCTATGAGCATAAGATGCTCATGCCTGGAATTTTAGCTTCCTTCCTCCTGTGGCATCATTTATGACTCATCTATAAACCAGCATGAACATCTGAGTAAAATTAGGGAAAAGGGCCTTTAGAAGAAATTGTGTCCATAGTCAGGGTAAAAAGATGTCCATACTAACCTACCAGAGAGAATGTGATGACCACACAGCCTCCTGATTCCTCCAGCTGCCAGCCTTTAAGGTCACATACACCTTTGCTGAATTTTACCCAAAAGAGCGAGGTATGATGGAAACAGGAACTTCAATTCTCCCAGCATATCAGGCATATCATGTAACTAGTAAGAAAGTTAATGAAGTAGTCATATCATTCTATCATGCTACATGGAAAATCTCTAGCATGGCAGGAATCTGAGGAATTCTCAGTATGAAATCAGCATGGTTAAGCAGCTGTTTCTCATGACAGTTTGACTAAGCCCAGTTTCATCTGGGCATTTGGTGAACTTAGGATTGGCTATGGATCGAATAAAACATTTTCCACCGAATTCTTCCTTGCATTCTTTTCTTTAGTAAACTTTTGGCATGGTCTGACATAAACAGAACAAGTGACACTGATGTGAACATGAGAGCCCAGTACTAAATCAGATGAATGAAACTCCTTTTTCTTTATTTCTCTCCATTTGTAAAATAACAGCTTGTCAGTTCTCTACCCTTTTCTTACCTTTGCTATTTAGTAAGTAATATGAGATTTTGGAGAAAGTCTTGATAAATATATGCAAACTTCAGTCACATAACAAAACGCCTGATATCCAATTAATTGATATTAAAAAAAAAAAAAATCCTCACATTGAATATAAATTCTTTATGCAGATTCAGTAGCAGTTGCCTAACACAGTTCCTCCTTAAACTACTGAGGGACATGGCTAGTGGGCATGATGGTGATGGGTTAATGGTTGGACTGGGTGATCTTAGTAGTCTTCTGCAACCTTAATGATTCTGTGTTTCTATGATTAAACTAAATTAAGAGACAAGACTCATATAGAAGGAAAGAGGTGAGAAACTGGACAAAAATTCAGATAAAGTTTCTAGAAGGTGTTGGATTTGAATAAATATAGGAAGTCAGATGAGAACACAGAAAGTGCCGGAAACATGAAAACATGGTGTGCTGGAAAGAGAAAGAAACTGCCAAGCCACCAGATCAGAGAGGAGAAGAACAGGATAATACAGAGATTATTTGGCTTTAATCCTAAATTAGAGACCTACAAATAGTGATGATCTGCATCACCGGGGGTTCCTTGCACCGAAGGAGGCAGAGGTGGACATGGATCATGGCAAATGTTACTTGAGTCCTCGAGCTAGAATTGATTCTGCTCTCTTACTACCAGAAATTTTTCTTTCTCTTTTCCCACAGCTTTGCTTTCTACCACATTATTACTACTCCACACCTGAGGCAAAACTTTTGAGTAAAAATAAGGTTAAGACATAAAGGCATCCTCTGTGTTGCCTGCTCAATAAATTAATCATCAGGTCTACTATCCCAACCTGTTGAGCTCTCTCTGGAATTAATCCCTTATAATATTGCAAGCACAACAATAGCACTCCAAAAAACAGATGGAACTTATAATATTCACAACAGATATTACAGGCATTCTCACATCCCTCACAGAGGGGATCAAAGAAAGAGTTGAAGGAGACGGAGACTAAACAGCATGGGTAAACAACACATCCTTAGATCATGGAAATGGAAGGGAGGATATAAAAAGGTAGCAGATGGATGTTTGTTCTACCCATGAACAGCAGCATCCAGCCCAACTAATGCACTATTTCTTTGCATTCAGGCCAAGGATTCATACTTCTCTACACAGTAAAGGATGGCAGCAGCAGGGGTGTAGGCAGGGGGAACTTACCATTTCTCAAAAATCGGGGTTAGCCTTTGAATTAATTAAGGCATCAGGCTCTGCTATCATCCTCCATCCTTATTGCTATCCTTGGATTTCATGCTATATTTAAAATCATGCCATTTCAGAATCCTGTATGAATAAATATGAATGTCAAGACCTCTGTGCATCTCTTATGCACACAAGACAGTACAGTACATCATGTACTCACAGAATCTTATTAATTTTCTCTGAGACACATAATCCTGTGAACCTCATTCTGTAAACACAGGCAGCAGTTGTACTTCATTTCTCTCCTCTACCCTCTACAGACTCCTCTCGACTACCTCCTCTCTTAGTCTGCAGCTGAGAATTGAGCAGAAACTAAGCACCCACGTAAATATGTAACTAGTGTACCTGAAGACATGTATTAGGAAAGGAAAAAAGCCTGATCAAAGAGGAAAAATAGCGCAATGATCACTTGCCGGGTAATTAAAGAGATCTAAGTATAAAAAAAAAAATGCAGAAAAGTGAAAGCAGCATAAGTGGCCCTATTTGGTTTAAGTGGTTTGTATTCTTAGGGATCTTTTTCTGCATAATTATTTTATACATGCGATTAAAATTAAATGGCAAACTATTCCATTTGATTAATTACCCTTCACAGTTGGCCTGTCAGCAGCAGCAACAACAGTTTGGAGCAGTTCTGCCATCGAACGCCTCCCAGCTGCAGGTGCAGCACCAGACAAAAGCATCTTCACAGGTTAAAACAGAAGGCCGAGAAGCACTGAGACTTTGAAAGGAAAATGTTGCCCGTGTTAAGTTTTGCAACGTCCATTCATGCCTCGAACATTTACATGGGTCTTTGCATTAAGACCCCCAGCAGAAATGCACAGTCCTAAGCAAGTATGTTTTGGGACTTCGGTGATGAGTGAGAAGGCCTTCAAAGTGAGAGCATTCTGCCCCACTTGACAGATACAGAGCAAACAGAGAAACAATCAGCTGGCTAAGCCTGTTTTATTATCAGCTCAAACCTGAGACTGACAGGGATTTAGGCCAAGTTTGGCTAGGCATTCAGCACGTGTGTAAACTTGAAGACAGGCATTGTCCTCTTATAACAAGTGACACTATCCGGCTGAAAATAAGGTACACGCTCCAGCATCACAGAGAATGGGGCTACGCTTGATCCCACCACGTGAACGAGGGCACCCACCTGCAGTCATGTGCAGAACATGAACTTTGCTCTTTTGATGCGGATGAGAAGAACTGGGATTATAACAGTCCAGAAGCAGATCTTGAAATTTCACAGCTGAGGCTGATCGTTCTAATCGCTGTTGATTAATAATGAAAATGGTACGTTTGCATCCAGGAGGAATGGGAGAAAAAAGGCCTGTGCTTTTCCTGCAGGGTTGTGTGATCTGTGCCCCACGATATATGGCTCTTCCAGTACATGGTTGCAGGGTAAGGGAAATCAAGAGACATTCATTTTATTAGTTGGAAGTAATGACCTTTTATTTTTGATTATTTGTGCATTAACAGCATGGAATGGAGATGTGCTATGTGGAGAAGTTATTATTTGCTAATTTGCAGCTTTTAAAATACACAGCACACTATCTATTATGTATTATGCATCACAATTACGACAACAGTTTAATTAATCACCAGCACCCTGTTTTGTATCAGTCTGCTGCTGAATTCTGGGTAATGGCGTTGTTTACCATTTAGCAAGTAGCAACATTTCACTCTGTTTCACTACATTAAACTGCTCAAATAAAGCAAACGGATATTGGAAAGAGTTGGCCATCTGCCTTTATTTTCTTTTACTTTTGTTAAGGAAAGGGGAAAAAAAAATAAACCCCACCACCGCTTCTGAAAGAGAACGAGCACAGCCATGAAACTGATAGTGACAAAAAACACCCTTTTTTATCAGGTCAAAATCTCCTCTAAATGCAGTTCTGATGAATGGTAAAAAGCTTGCTTTGTGGATTTGGAGTGGGTCTCAAGACCAGCAATGAAGTCTAATGATTATTTAATGGTGCCGCACTTGAAGCAGGATTATGTGAGACTCTCTCCCCCGTTAAGAGTTTGATGAATAGGTTTTGTGACAGCCATTTAGGAATAAACAAGAATTCATCAGTCTGCATAAGAAGAAGCCAGTTTATAGATTAAGTTTCTTGAGGTAATTCATGAGGTCAGTCCCATTTAGATGTAGACTATTAGGGCTCAGCTTTTGAGAGTGGCCATACAAGGGAGTTACTCCAAATGGACCCCGCTAATACAAAGCCCCCTTTCAGAAGGAAGCCTGAAATTTTTATGACCCTGCTGCTAGGAAGCACATCAACTTGTCACTGTGAAGATCTGCTGGGGCAAGACCTCATCACTCTATTAAAGAGCTCTGTGACCCTATTGATTTGAAGTATTTAAAGCAGGGGTGAAGTTCAAAGCAATTTCTTTTCTATACTATTACTCAGCCACTCTGTGTCTTGGCTCTAAAACATCTGCTGTCAGTTCCTCTCTGGTGTCTGACTCTGGAATCTGTCACTGGAGAACAGAGTAGTTTTATTTAGAATAAATTGGATTCCTTTTCAGTTTTCAGCATTTCGTATTGTGATCAATGGTTTACACTCCTTCATGTGCCAGGAGACTTAACTGCCACTGTATCCTTTCATGTCTCTTTAGAGCAGGACTCAGCCCGAGCCAGCTCCCGAGGCTCTGTAATCGAATCTTTCCATTCTAACAGGTAAGCAGCTACCAGTTTTTCTAATTGGCCAATCAATAAAAATAATAAACTTTCCGCAAAAAAAGAAAAAAAGAAAAAAGAAAGGAGAAGAATGAAAATCCCAGAGTGTCACTCTGGAAACAAAACCCTAACAGGATATTTATGCTTATTTGTTCAGAGAGAAAGAAAGATACCGAGTAAACAACTCCATTATTTTTAAATGTCAGCAGGTAAACTTGGTGGCTGGCTCTCAGAGGTGCTTGTTGAAAACCACACAGCCTCTCCCACCCTCCTGGAGAAGCTGCTGGCACCAGGGCACCTTCTCAGTGGATAATAATGCTTCAGAATGGGTGTATTTATTACAGACACAGTTTCTGATGTGAAGGTAGTTATTAAAGGCTGTACGGAGAGCAAGATTAATATTTGGTTTGATAATGTCAGACAAAACGGGTAAGATAAAAGACTGAGGAATAGGATGGGAATGGTAATGAAACGGTTACAAAAATATTTAAGATAATGATGCATGGCAACCAAATGAAATTAGGTGGGGTTTTTGTATGGGAAGAAATTATGTACAGGGTCTATCTGTTATCTTCACCGAGGGAACTCACTTCTGGTGTCATGACAAATGCAC